>VYXF01007238.1:111188-130880 GCA_013397295.1 Polioptila caerulea
CTCCGTGAGGGGAACCGGCAACGAGCCCAGTCCGGGGGTATCTCCGTGAGGGGAACCGGCAACGAGCCCAGTCCGGGGGTATCTCCGTGAGGGGAACCGGCAACGAGCCCAGTCCGGGGGTATCTCCGTGAGGGGAACCGGCAACGAGCCCAGTCCGGGGGTATCTCCGTGAGGGGAACCGGCAACGAGCCCAGTCCGGGGGTATCTCCGTGAGGGGAACCGGCAACGAGCCCAGTCCGGGGGTATCTCCGTGAGGGGAACCGGCAACGAGCCCAGTCCGGGGGTATCTCCGTGAGGGGAACCGGCAACGAGCCCAGTCCGGGGGTATCTCCGTGAGGGGAACCGGCAACGAGCCCAGTCCGGGGGTATCTCCGTGAGGGGAACCGGCAACGAGCCCAGTCCGGGGGTATCTCCGTGAGGGGAACCGGCAACGAGCCCAGTCCGGGGGTATCTCCGTGAGGGGAACCGGCAACGAGCCCAGTCCGGGGGTATCTCCGTGAGGGGAACCGGCAACGAGCCCAGTCCGGGGGTATCTCCGTGAGGGGAACCGGCAACGAGCCCAGTCCGGGGGTATCTCCGTGAGGGGAACCGGCAACGAGCCCAGTCCGGGGGTATCTCCGTGAGGGGAACCGGCAACGAGCCCAGTCCGGGGGTATCTCCGTGAGGGGAACCGGCAACGAGCCCAGTCCGGGGGTATCTCCGTGAGGGGAACCGGCAACGAGCCGCCCTGCACCTCCGTGAGGGGAACAGACCGTGAGCCCAGTCCGGGGTTATCTCCGTGAGGGGAACTGAAGTGGGACTTGCAAAATGTGTATCAAGATTATTTTAAGTTAGAATGTTTTTTGATGCAAACTCTTTGTATACTTCCAAAACTAATCAGCAAGAAAGGAGACCTAATGAGTGGAAATACAGCAGCTAGCAGCCCTTAGTCAATGACATATGGGAACTAACAAGCTTTATGTTTGTTACAAATCAAGATGTTTATGTACATGTGTGTATACATTGATAATTTGGCAAAATACTCAAGGTAAATATATCCTACAGCTGAACTATCTTCATTATAATACTTAAGACCATGTCTAAGGGTCAAAACGACCCTGCCCAGGAGCAGACCCTTCCCCATTGCATGTGGAGAACTTAGCTGGGGATTGGCTAACTTGTACGGAAATTACAAAATAATCTTAATAGAGGGGCCGACCTTGGAAAAAGACTGACTCTGAACTTCTGTAAATAATGCCATGGGAAAGTCCAGTGGGGTGTGTTGGATTCATAGAAACCCATCAAGCATCCAGTCTTGTGCAAATAATGTCTCTCTCAAGTGTGTAATAATTAGCCTGCTACACATCACATAATAAATCTGATTTTGAGTACAATAGGACAGAATCACCTTGAGGAGAATACCTGGCGATCCAGGCTACACCAGGAGAAACCAGCCCCATCCCTCCCCACACTTCTTATTGCACCCTGGACAGAACCATTCCAGATAGTTTTTGCTATTTGAAGATGCCCTGAGGAGCAAGCCTGCCCCAGGAACAGATCTTCCATCAGCCAGAGGGAACTAGTGATCCAGAAATAGACACTTTACAGATCCATGAAAAAGCAGCCTGCCACATGCTGTGAAACCAGTTCCTCCTTTTTTTTCCTTGTTTTTCATCTTTCATACAGCCTGTAGCATCACATTTCTGTTCACATGTATGAACTACACACTCACACATCTTTTCAGTGTAAAGGCCATATATGTATCAGTATGGATGGATGTCATGCTAATAACCATTTTTAATTGTAACACACATCAGCAGATGATGCAGAAGAGTGAGCAGACTTTATGGGTACTACCTCCAGTACAAGCTACCATCAGCATAAGTGTATTGTAACAACGTGCATTAAGGGAAAATACTGGCACAGGCTGCCCAGGACAGTGGTGGAGTAACCATCCCTGGAAGTGTTCAAAAAGCATGTGGATATGTCTCTTGGGGACACGATACAGCGGTGACCTTGGCAGTGCTGCATTAATGGTTGCACTCCATGATCTAAAAAGGCTTTTCCAACCTTTACAATTCTGACTCGATAAAAAGTGAGAAGGAAAGGAGGAGGGGCTACCAAATTTCCATCATTTGGTGTTAAATTTTAAAGGACGAAAACACTACTAACACTTTTCAGTTAATTCACCATATCTGAAGGCATGAAAAAGCAGGATCCACTGGATCTAGCTGCAGCCGAAGGGCACTAATGAGCAGTTATTACTCATTTGGCTAAATCCTGTAACCCGAGTCTTCGTGGTGCACACAGGAGACGGGTGAATGCTGCTGGATAAGAGCCTCAAGCAGCCAGACTAAAGATTTGATGAAATGCTTCTATTATGATACTTTGCTGCCTGTAGAAGTTGGTTACCTGATCCTCTGCTGTACCTGAGCCTCATTGTTGCAGCTTTTAATAACTGAATATCCAGACTACCTATAAAGGTGCCTTTGAGGAAAGAACTGACAAGAGTCAGTATTCCCAGCTCAAAATGGGCAACAAGCAAACCATTTTCACTCAAGAGCAACTGGATGCATATCAGGTATAATGCAATCTAAATGGCTGTTTGGAAAGACACTGAATAACGGCAAAGGCGTTGTTGGGTTTTAAAAAACAATGTATTTTAAAAATTATTAAGTAGAAGTACTGAATTGCAGCAAAGATTTTAGTAACATAGTTTGATTTTTACATCAAAAGGAAGGGTTATAAAATACTCCTAATTATATGCCAAAAAGAAATCTTTAATGCTTACACATACACTAAAGTATAACTTCATTTAAGTCACTGCATGGAAGAAGTTTGGGCCAATGCATACTAAAAAGTGTCATTACGTGTTATACTTTTTCTTATTTCATAGGACTGTACATTTTTCACAAGGAAAGAAATTCTGAGGTGAGCCTTCTGTATGCATGTTGTGAGTAAAGGGCAGAAATTATTGTAAAGGCAGGTTACATATGGGGTAAGGTATTTAAAAAATAATTTCTAAATGGACTTACTCAAATTTAAAGTGATATCTTGGGGCAATCTGAGCATTTTTGTTGGCTTTTTTCATTTACAAACCCTATCCTAATCTGAGTCAGAATTCTAAATTTTGTATTAATGTACTTGTGCCTCTTTATTTATTAGAAATAAATGTAATGAATTATGTCTTAGTGGCAGTGACATCCATGGTTCTCTCACATGATGCTGACTTCAGAGTGTACTGTTGTCCTCTGGGATACTTTGCTGGTTTATAAAAACTTATTGTGTCAAGTTTTCTTCATGTTTTCTTGTAAATGATTACACTGCTGCTCCAAGAGGCATTTTTCCCAAAGCCTTCATGTGCCTCGTTGAACTCCTTATTTAATCTCTGGCCAAAGGATCTGATACAGGCAGGATCAGGATTCTGTTCAGGTGAGACTGAGAGTCCTCGCTGAAAACATGAACTTGTTCTCCTCTTGTAAGGGTTTGGGTGCATGTCCTGTGTAAGCATTTTCACCTAACAGTTCTACAATGAAGCTTTGTATTTTTCGCCAGTTACACTATGTTGCTTGTTTTAATAACCGTTTTTCCAACAAAAACTTACTGTTGCTTAGTTACCGATTTCCATCTGGTAATGGATGCAAAGTGTGAAAAATGAGGTGGAACAGCAAAACACCTTGTTGTCAGAAGCCTAAAGAGCCCGTTCAGCCAACAAGCCTCTCTCTGTGTCTCAGGCTGTTTCACAGGTACCGAGATCTGGCCCCGCAGCTCGTTCCCCTTGACTACTCCGCCAGCCCAGCCGTGACACTCCCCTACGAGCTCATCGGCAGCATGCCAGAGCTCAAGGTACCCAGCACACGACTCGAGTGACACTTTTCAGTTTCATCTACCCTTTCTGAATAATTCATGCAGGACTAATTGCTGGGAGGCTGACATAGAAATAAATTTGGGCTAGCCAAGTCAAAAGTCTTTCTGGAAGCTTCTAGTAATTCCCAGAAAACACCCTGAAACAGCATAGAGGTTAAACAGGGTGCGGCTGTGTCTGCTTCTGACACAGCATTAGACAAGAAGTTAAAGGCAGAAAGGGGAGAATTTGCCAAAAAGGTGTCTCAACGAAAATAATCTCGCTCCACTTGCCTTACCTGCACTGAAATCCATGCTAGTAAGGATGACCTTCCCTTGCTCCTGTGCTCTGTTTCCCAGGACAACCCATTCCGCCAGCGGATAGCAGAGGTGTTCTCAGAGCACGGAGATGGCAATATGACTTTAGATGATTTTTTGGATATGTTTTCTGTGCTAAGTGAAATGGCTCCCAGAGACTTGAAAGCTTATTATGCTTTTAAAATTTACGGTGAGTGAGACGCGAAAAAGGTAAGTGGGGAAATCCTGCAGCTTCGTGTAGGGCTGCAAAATCCTCACTTTGTCCCCATAATGATTTCTAGTTACCATTTCATTTTACTGCACTAGAATGTCTGTTCTCCCTCTAAAAACTTCTGGTTTTTTTATCCTTTTCTCTCTTAATTGTTTTGGTATTAAGATTTACTACAAAATTTACAACTTGAAATTATCTTCAGTTCTCAAGAGCTGATCAACATTAAGAAGTATTTCTGTCTGAGGGGCTGCTTGGAAAAGTACAGCACAGAGGGTTTGGCTGCTCATGAATCTGTAGGGTGGATTTGGGAGGGGGACGCAGGGAAGCACACTGCAGGCTTTTTTCTCCAAGGACAAATGTAAAGAATTTCTTTTAAAATACCATTTACAGTTTCTTTCTTTACGATCAGCTAAAGACAACCAATATATCAAACCAACACAATCTTGCTGGAATGTTTTAATGATGACTATGCTATGTTTAGCCATTAAACTACTTAGAGTTGTTACCCTTATGTATTAAAAGGAGAAATTAAAAGATTTAAATTTTGTAACTCATTTCTTTTACAAATAGATAGAGGGAACTTCATTTCTGATTTGAGAGTTCTACTGATAAAAATTCATCACAGCCAGGAAAGCAAACCCTTCTATTGGGTCTTGGCAAACAACCATTAAAAATGCTGACTTTTGTTGCTTTAAATTAACTTTGTCTCCTTTGTCAGACTTCAACAATGATGATTACATATGCAAATCAGATCTAGAGAAAACTGTTAACAAATTAACCCGAAATGAACTGACCCCAGAAGAAGTCAGCCTTGTGTGTGAAAAGGTGATTTACGAGGCCGATGTGGACAACGACGGCAAGTTGTCCTTGGCAGACTTTCAGCATATGATCATACGAGCTCCAGATTTCCTCAGGTAATATTTGCTTTTAATTTCTAACACAAAATTCTCTTAGTTTCCTTGTCAGAAGCCTCTGAAGTGTGTGTTTACACCTCCTCAGCATTTGTAGATCACCACTCTTCCCTCGTAGGTTCTAGTAGAGCTGCCCACTGCAAACACTGCAAAAATAGATGCTTGAAAAAGCCCAGAGGCTTCTTGACTTGCTTTTGAACTTGTAAAGTACTTTTTACATAACAGAAGGTCCTTGTAACTTAAAAAGTTAGTATTAGCACTTAGGCTGCATTGATAAATGCACGAGATTTGCTCACTCAATGCTTAACATAATGTGGTTTCTGATGCACATCTTGCACGAAACAGTGCTCAAATCTTGAATTTATTTAATGCACCCAGTCTTTGTAAATGCTTTGAAAAGTAAAGTTTCTAATTTATCCCAGAGTCCTACAATTAATTGTAGTAAATCCTTTAAATAGAGTGATACTTAAATGATCATTACTTCCTTTTTTTATCAGCACCTTTCACATTCGAATCTGAATCTAGTCAACCACGGGGACAGGAGCGCTTCTGGGACTTTCAACAGCTATTACTTCACCTGAGATTACCAGCCATGAGAGCACAAGATGGGGCCAAGAGGACAACTTCTGGTAACTGAACCAGTCAGAGAACTGTCTTTCATTTATCTTTAAAAGGAACAATTCATTAAGCTGTTCATCAGGATTTCCCTGTAATTTAGCAAAATGCCTACCCCTCACCCTCAACTAGAGTAAACCTGGCCTGGACAGTCAGAAGGGAAGTATTTCTTTTAAAGTTCAGATACCACCAGGTAGTAAAGGAACTTGTATCAAACTATAACCTCTAAAAATTCACCCAAAAATGCCTTAACCAGTAAAAAAAATCCCTTTAGTTTCATAACCATAAATAATTCCTCTGATTATTTATGGTCTTAATAAATGGTGGAGTGAATCAATTCCTGAAGTATTCTCCCACAATGCAGGATTTACAATGAAAAAGTCAGCATAGTTTAGAGACAAGAGTCTACCCCAAGTCCTGTCCCTCTTCTTCATTCTCAGAAATCCCCTATTTTCCACACCCACCAGGGTCCCTATGCACAAATGATGAATAGGACTGAAAACTTAAATTTGTAAAATTCTCTTTTTGTAAGAAGTTTATTTATGCAGTGCTCAGGGTCCTGTACAAGAGAGTAAAAACACATACTGTAATAAACAACAGTTTTGTTTTAATACAAACATGAATATCAATGAGAAGTGTTTAAGAAAGCAGTTGTTATGTGGGAAAGGTGGCAGCCAAAACGATCATTTGAAAAATACAATTTACAGTTATTTTTACAAATTTTGGGGTGCATTAAATTCCTTTCAAAACAAAGCCCTAAGTCCCAACTCACACTCAATGCAGAGCAGATGATTCCTGCAGAAAGGCTGGAGAGACCAGTCAACCAGCCAGTAACCTTTATTAACCACAGAAACTCCAGGGATCAGTAAAGGATGGGTCAGGGAATAACACAGCCTGGAACACTCAGACTGCAGTTACCATTCATGTTCCTTTGAACAGATCTTTAGTTAAGCTAGAAATGAAGACACAAGTTAGTCATCATTCTTCCCCAAGCCCAAAAACTTCTGCAAGTACAAAGGAGCCCATCCTCACTCAGCTGCTTGTGCATTCCCCTGGCAAGTCCCAGAGAACAAGAAACCATGGCAGTTTGGAGCATGATCATCAGCCAAACACACCACCACAACAACCCCTTAGCAATCATCAGGGAGATGATCAGCATCTGATATGAGAGACCAAATAATTTTCAGCAGCAGTAAAGAGACTTACAATAATCCATAGGATTTATAAATCTGAGGCTGGAAGTCTGATGCTGGCATAAGGTTCTGATGTCAGGAAACATGAGCTGTGCCTTTCAGCACAGGACACAGACAACACGAGTGTTAAGTAAGTGTTAGAACAGCAGCTCCACCATTTATTGACAGACTGACAGGTGTCCACCCCGAGGAGTGATAACTATGCAACCAGCCTCAAAAATAAGGTCAACCACAGAATTCCATGATTCTCACTAAAATAAGGGAATTTGAGGACATGCTCAAAAACGGGTGTGTTTCTCTACAAAACAAATGTTAATCAATTACCTGACATTTTAGTGGTATTTAGACACTGAGAATGTGTAGTAAGCACAGTTAGTTTTGCAGACCTACTTCAGTTTCCCAGTTTTACAGATTTTGTACTCAATTTCCAATTTTTTCTCCTTAGTTGAAGAAAGCTTAGACACAAGTAGATTACTGTATGTATTTACACAGTTCCTCTCTGACAATTGCATTTTCCATTACATTCATACTTAATAAAACACAGTAGTTGAATGATGTGATGGAAACATACTGTACTTCTCCTAGATTTGATGCCTGTGTTTAGTGACACATAGCTAAGCCCAAGTGCAATGCAGTGTCTTCAACTTTTTCCTCTCTTACACTTGCATTTTAGGTTTCATGTTGCTTACACAGATTTAATGTCTGTGTAGAGCCTTCATAGCTAGAAGTACAGTGATGACTGTAGTCACAGTAACTGCATAAGACTTCCTGAGATCAAGAAATAATGTTGTTTGTAAACCCAACCATTTCAAAGGAAATAATGTTATAATTAGGTATATAAACACATGCAACAACCAGCATTGAGTTTAAACTGAAGGTATTCACATACAAAGAATTCTGAATGAAAGAGTAACTACAGATTTAGAAAATGAGTGAAATATCACAATACCATCCTTCACATTTTACCCACTTGTAAATGAATATGGTTTGCTTTCGCATCTTGAGGTGAGTTATTGATACAGTCCACAGGCAAGAACCAGCATCATGGCAGACCCATGGTATCAAGTCAGATAAACTACCAATTTTTCCAGTCTGAAAAATAAATCTGGCTCAACATCTGGCTGTATAAAGCACAAGACAGATGCAAGACAATCCAGAGTTATTACTAAGCCAGAAGCAAATTGTTACACAGTTATGTAGAAAATTCAGTCTGTCTTATCACAGCCCCAGTTGTGCCTCAATCATTTCTTAACGCACACACAAACTTTAAAAAAGCATCCTTAGCTCAAGATAGAGGTGCTGCTGGTCCAGTTTACAGGTCTGTGTTAGCTACAGTCTGAAGCATACACTGTTTCTAGAAGCCTCCTCAGTAACTTTACATGGTTTTATCCTACAAATACATCTGCGTGTAAATCTACAACAGGGCATGTTCATCAAGTCCTCATGCTAAAAAGCCACAAGTAAACAAAAAACCAAACCATCATAAGGTTCTGGTTAGAAGAAAGCTTTAATCAGGACAGAGATCATCTAAATGCATCTAAAATGCATTTTTATAAACCAGTAACTTACACAGTGAAATATTTTTCCATTTTAGAACAGGCAGTATTCCTTTTGGGCCCAGTTGCTGCATGCTGCAGATTTATAGTTTAATTGTGAATCCAACAGATATTTAACTACAGCAACACTTATTAGTGCTACTCTGAGGCCCAGAGTTCAATACCACGAACTTAAAGAAAACAAAACTGGTGAGTAAATTCAACTTCAAAATCAACTTTCATTTTCCCCTTAAGTGCAGTTGTCAATGTAAACAAAGCATGTTTCAGTTGCAGCGAGCTGCAGGACACAGCTGCTGTGTTCACTGGGCTCAGGGGCACCCTCACTGCAAGCCCTGCAAGAGCTGATGCTCTTGGCAGCTCCGTTTGTCAGCCTAATCCAAAGTCAGGCTGACAGTGCCCGACCTGTGAGCAGCTGCACCTGACTCCTGCCCTCCCCACAGGGGCTGTGCTGGGCTGGGTTTGTGGCAGTGGGTGGCACAGGCTGTTCCTGTGAGGACTGACACGCTGTGCACAGCGCTGCTGCCCAACACCCAGCAGCAAGGCCAGGCTCAGCCTGGGAGAGCCTCTCTCCAGAAACTGTTCTGATGTGCAATCTCTATGTGCATATGTGAGCAAGTATGCTTGGGAACATGACTGGGAGCAGTGCAATACATTTCCTTGTCATGATTTAAAACTACCTCCTGTGTCATGATAGGGCTGCAGTCACTGCCAGCTGGAGAGTGGTCAAGCCACCCATTGTAAGGTGACAGATTTTGTGTTAAGTGTCCCGGCCAAAAACAGATGACAGATCATCTGTACAGGACTCAGTGTAGCCATGAGCTCCTGTTAAACACATCTGAATGTCTGGAGTACTTAATTAAGCACAATCAAGTCTAACATGGATGAATTACCAATGGTAAGGACCCATTCTATTTACATCACACATTCTTTTTTAAAAAATATAAAGATTCCTTTGAGAAGAATTTTTTTAAAATTTCAATTGTACTTGTGGATTGTCTAGAGTAACACAACTGAGTAAGAGACAGGCAGATAAAGGAGTTTCACTGTCGTAGTAAAGAGGCGGAGCTGCAGAAAACTCCCTCATACCTCCTGGGAAGGCATCAGCCTGCACTGCTCACCTCGGTGCATTTCTGGGATGGGCTCCTGCCATTGTTCTGTGTGCAGCTACACAAGGATATGCACAGGTACCATGTATGCACACCTTTTCATTAACAGTGGCATTTAAGTTTCTTATTTTGGTCATAACTTCATCTTTCTAAACTGGCTATGTGACAACAAAGACTGAAGTCTGTCAGCAATGGTGCTGCATCCCAGGTCACATTATCTGTTCTTCCTCTGCTAGACAATACGCATGCCCAGTGGCAATCTGACAAAAATAAACTTGCTTCATCTCCAAAACTGAAGAGTTAGACAATTACCAAAATAAACCATTTCTTATTCAGATGGTCACAAAGTGACAAGGTATGTTGGGAGCACTAAGTCCACAGAAAGAGGAAACCTCACTTAGCACAGGCACAGTCCAGCTCAGATTAAGGCCATGTCCCTCACAGAAGAACACATCGGAAAAAGCTGCTTTTCTTTTGCTGGTCCTGTGTGATTTTGACTCCCTGGTTGCTGCCTTGAGGGCTATTGCCTTCCTAAAGATGAAAAAAATATCCAGTTACTTATTTATACTTAATAAATTCTTCCATCCATACTTCATCTGTCATTCTATTGAACCAAGCCTGACATACACAAAAACCTTTCCCACAATCAAAAAGAGGCTCCTCTCATTTATCTGAGTCTTACACCAGCCACAACAAAAAACTGGAGAACTGCATCTGCAGCTTTTGGCTTCAGCCAGCTCACACCATGCCTATGCCTCAGCTTCCATCAAATCAAAGACAGCTGAGATTAAAAAACAATAAATTACAGGGCATGTCTGGCTCTTGTTGAAAGGCCTAGGAATCATCAGCAAGACCCAAAATACCCCACTGCATCAGTTCATGTCTGGTCACACAAAGGTAGAAATATCAGTAAGAGCAGAATGAATCTTCATTAATTTCATTTCATATTCCTTAAGGAACAATCCAACATCACTGTGCACTTATTTGCTGTAAAAAGACAACCCAATTGTTGCTCAAGATATTCGTGAAAAGATTATCCAAAACCATTAATTCTTTATGTATTCTTAAACGGCTTGAAGTTTCTACCCTGAAAGCATGTTGTGTGCCTACTGTATCTCTAATTTATATGATTTTCAGACTGCAAGAGCGAGAAGTATCACCAAACTGCTCTACCCTCCACCTGACTTTTAACAAAACAAGAAACGGATAATTTTATTTAGAAAACCTCAACCATTGCAGCTAATTCCTGAAATGCAGAGACAGCCAATGTCAAAGCACAGCTTGACAAACTAAAAAAACATTTCCAGAACTTTCAGTGATCCTCCATGAAAGAGACTATGATACATTTTTTATACACTGTGAAACAGTTCTTGCTATGTGGCTTTTGGTTTGCTTTTTTTTTCCCTATTTAAATCCAGCACGGATGAAATCAAAGTCACTCACCAACTTCTTGTCCATTTTTGCTTTGATATCTCTTGCAAGAGTGAAAAATGCCTGTGACAAGTCAAACAGTTCAGTGTTACAGGGTAAATAAAATGTTTTCTGACAGTTTTGTTTAGCAATAAGCTGCGTTCCCAAGTTTCGACATACTATACAAGAACATTAGGCTTTCAGTTTTTTTTCCCTCAGCTTCAGGTTTTAATGCTCCATCTCTAGCTCCACAACCTTCTTTCTGAGCCCAAAAGCCACACTGGCACCCCCAGCCAGGGTCAGTGCTGCAGGAAAGTGCTTAACAACCCATCTGTGGTACCCAGCAGTGGCATTCGGCATCCCACCAGGATGGGCAACTGTCCACCCTGCTGATTTGCACAAAGAGGACAAGAAATACAAGAGAAAGGCATCAGTACTTACATTCTCTATGTTTATATTTGCTTTTGCACTCGTTTCCATGAATTTAATCCCAAAACTTGCAGCAAGCTGAACAAAAGCAGATTGCACGTTAGTTCAACAACTGGAGGAATTGCAGGTGCTCCAAACACACCCCTGGGTACAGCCTCTGTCCCTGCTGCCACCAGTCAGTGGAACTGGGGATTTACTCACACAGAACAATTTGCAAAAATTAGGAACTATATCTCACTGCAATTATCACGTTGTCACTGTCTTTGCTCTGCTCTTTTACACTTTGTACACATTTTAACTTGCTCTTTTTTGTTTGTTTCTTGCATAGATACATTGTCAGTCTCATAACAACCACAGTGCAGAAAAAAACTCTGCCTCAACTAAGTAACATCTGACATCAGAAAAGACAATCGCATCTACCTTGTCTCAGTGGCTTTCAGCCAAAACAGACATTTTCTCCATGTCCAACTCTAGCATCCTTTTAGAAAAAACCTGCTCATTGTCTTGCATCTGTTAGATAATAGACAAGAATCCTTAACACAGGTTCTGCTTTTGATCCCAGTGAGGAAAAGCATTGCCATGACAGCTTGGGGAATGTTCAGTTGTTCCACTCTGCTGTGGCACCATGGCAGCATGCAGACAATCATCAGTGCAGCTTTTAGACTCTGAAAAGCTTAAGTCAAGCCAAAATACATCAAAGCCACGGCACTTACCTTCTCCCCTTGCTCTCTAGAGACTTGTCTTTTGTCATTTGCATCACATTTGTTTCCCAGGATCATTTTTTCAACATCTGGAGACGCATGCTGGGATGAAAACAGACCAGAGACTTGGGCTTGGCTTTTGTAGATAAACATTGTCAGACAGATGAGGAACCCATTGAGTACCCAGCACAGAGTTGCCAGTCCTGAGAATCTTCCACAGATTTCCACGATCCCCCAACCCCTCATCCCAGCATGTGACCTGCACCATGGCAGTTCTTGGATCAGTTGTGGCAGGAAACTGTCACATTAGGTGCCCTCAGAAGTACAGGGGCTACTGCCCTCACAACAAATCACTATCAGCCAAGGCACTCCAGGAGCTATTACTGATTTCCATCCCGGAAATCTTATCTTCTGCGGACCCTGCAGCACATGACAAAATGTAATGCTTCTGAAGCAATTAAGCTTCAATTACTTTCAGAGGAAGATATGAGACAGTCAGTAATAAGTAAAGAGAGAAATTACCTCTTCAATATTCCTCACCCAGTTCCGAATATTTTCAAAAGACTTTTCATTGGTGATGTCATACACTAACATAATGCCCTAAGTGTAAAGAACGAGAAAGATTGTTTCAGAGGGAGTTAAAGGTTTACCCATAGCAGAGAGGAGCAATTCAACAGTGGTTATTTCTAACAACTGGTTACCAGTTAATGGCAGTGACACAAAGTGTGCAGGACATGTATTATTGAGCGAAACATGGAGAAAACTGCTTTACCAGTCCCATATCATCCCAGCACAGCTCCAGCACCACACGGAGCAGCAACACAGCTGTGAGTGTCCAGCGTGGCAGACCACCACACTGGGTGAGGGGCAGCTGTGAGTGTTCCACGTCAGACCCAGCTGGCATGAGCCACCCAGCTGGGTTTATCCCGACCCCTGAATCAGCAATGTGCTCCTACCATGGCTCCCCTGTAGTAGGCGGTGGTGATGGTCCGGAACCGCTCCTGCCCGGCCGTGTCCCTGGAACAGACAGAACCTGGGGCTCAGGCAAACCAGCTCCACATTAGCTCAAGTTAACACTACCAAAAGATTTAAATAAATCTGAACCAGTCTTCAGAGCACTAGAACTACCTTTTGGGTTCTAAGATACCATAAACTACTGAACAACATATCTGGATAAAAACCTAACACATCCCCACGGACACCACACAACCCCAACACAACCCCAGCTATCAGCTGCTCACCTCAGCAGAGATGCCTTACCAGATCTGCAGCTTGATTCTCTTGCCATCGAGCTCTATCGTTCTAATTTTAAAGTCGATACCTGAAAGGAGAACCGATTACTTTACTCACGCGTCCTGCCGAAAGGCCAAATCCAACGGCTTTCCCTCCAATTACGCTGCTCAGTTTCAGGCCCTCAGTGCCCCGTCCCCGTTGCTCCCAGGGGCTGCGGGGCCGGACGGAGGAGCCCCTCACAGACCCCGCTCGGAGCCCCCGCCACGGCAGCGAGCGCGCCCCTCAACTCCCGCGGGCCGCAAAGCCCGGGTGGGACCCCCGGCGGGCCGGAGCGCGGCGCGGCCCCGGCGGCGCTCACCGATGGTGGAGATGAAGGTGGCGTTGAAAGCGTCCTCGGAGAAGCGGAACAGGGCACAGGTCTTGCCCACGCCCGAGTCGCCGATCAGCAGCAGCTTGAACAGGTAGTCGTACGTCTTCGCCATGTTGGTGGCAGCGGCCCCGCCCACCGCGCGCTCATTGGCCAAGCCCAGCGCAGGGCGCACGGAGCCGGCACGTCATTGGCGGACGGCATCGATCCGGGTGTAAGCGGGGCTGCGATTGGCTGCCGGTCCCACCGCCTGTGCCCCGTCACTTCCCGCCACAGACAGGGCTTGACAGTGACGTCACCCCAACTGCCCGCCCCAAGGCGCCGCGCCCCCGCGCGGCGGCGCCGGGAATTGATCAGCGGGAACAGCCGGGAGCCCTCGGCACCGGGAATTGATCAATGGGAACGGCACGGCCCGGGGCCCGCGGGGAGCCCTCGGCACCGGGAATTGATCAATGGGAACGGCACGGCCCGGGGCCCGCGGAGAGCCCTCGGCACCGGGAATTGATCAATGGGAACAGCCTGAAGCCCGCGGCACCGGGAATTGTTTAATTGCAACGGCGCGGACAGGAGCAGCTTCTACCGGGGTTTATATGAAAGGACTAAGGAACCGTCAGGAACAGCCAGGCACGGGGCACGCAGCGGCCCCAGCGCGGCAGGGGCTCTCTGGGGCTCTCGGTGGCCCCGAGGGATGCCCAGAGGCTGCGGTGGCTCTGCTGTTCATAACTTAATTGGCTTTTCCAGGATACAGAGAGAGAAAGGAGACAGGAGTGATGCAGGGACAGGGCTGGTCCCTGGCGGTGCTGGCAGCTCTGCACCTCTCATATACAGTTCAGTTCATTTAGTGTCTGGTCCAGTGTCTGGTGCAAGCCCAAGTTCTCCTCTTTGGCCTGAGCAAGTTTTTCTGGTGAGAAAGAAGAAAACCACAAGATTTAATTCAGAGATATTATTTTTCAGCCTTTTTTTAAAAAATAAAACCTGGGCTAACTTACCTTCATATTTAAGACACGTTTATAGCTATATCATCAAAATGGGCCCCATTTTTTTAATTGTCGTCCTTAAGGGAGGTTTTTGGACACATCTCATGGAATGTGAAAGACCTGTGTTCTAACGTGTCATTGTGTCATTTACAGGACACATCCTGCTGGGTTTTCCTTGGACTGAGAGGTTTTTAACCAGGCTAGTGGAGCACAAGTAGACACGGAGTGCACTTAAAACTTTCGCTGACACCCGCATCACTAGGAACACTAAAATTCAAGTGTTTGCCAGTCAGGTCCTGCCCCATCCTGACCATGTCTTGCCCAACCCCACATGAGGAGCTGAATGTATTTTTTGTGTCATCACCAGTGTATTTGAGGTGATTTCTACAGAAGTAAACCCTGAAAGATGAAAGGTAGAGGTATCATGTTTTATTGAGCAGTTCCCACAGAGGTGGAGGGTTGCTTGTGGAAGTGGCACAGGAGCAACAGGGATTACAGGCAAGAAAAGCTTGAGAAAACAGTGAGTGGGAGCCCCCTGTGTCCCCACACAAGGACAGGTCACAAAGAGGTCATGTCGTTGAGGGCATGGTCGAGCTCCTCACTGATGGCTTTGTACTTCAGCTTCTGAGCATAGAGCTCATCTGTCAGTCACGAGGGCAGCAGGAACAGGCCAGCAAGAAATGCAGGGAAGAGGCCACAGGAGGAGAATGGAGACAGGCAAAAGGCAACAGCAGCCAAAGGAGTTGGTGAAGAAAACAAAAGAAGAAAACAGGCATAGTTGAGTATCAGAAGGAAAGCAAAACATCCACAAAGCTGCCTGGTCAGAAGTTTCACTTATGTGAACTTTTTGTAATTTCACAATTATTTTCCGGTAAGCAGATTAAGTAAGGCAGAGTGCTCAGCCCTCTGTTTGTAAATTGGCCAAAATCAGGTCATTGTTAGCAACTTTATGAAAGAAAACCTTTTTCAGAACTTCTACCACACAGGGCAGGTGGCCAGTGGACACACCACACCCACCTACCAATATGCCTGACGAGTGCTGCTGTTCTTTCCCAATAAAATGTACTACCCACTCCTAGAATTTGTTCTCTGATTTGGAACTGACCACTTTTAAAGAAACTTGACTCATTCCATACCTTCCAGGTCATCAATAGACTTTTCCAGTTTGGCAACAGTTCTCTCTGCAAACTCCGCACGAGTTTCAGCCTAAAAAAGTTGAAAAAGCATCATTGGATGCTCCTAAAACGATTATGCCTAAAGATAATTTGGGGATGGCCAAACTTACTTCTTTGAGCTTGTCAGAGAGAATCTTGATTTCTTCTTCATATTTATCTTCTTTTTCCGAGTACTGTGAAAACAATAAACACTCTTTAAGGGAAGTTGTAGAAACAATAATAAATGTTTATGAAACTGTGGCCTATTTATAAGCACTCTTCCTTTCACAACAGCTGCAAACACCATTTCTGTGCTTTTCTCCTGTCCCCCAGACCTTCAGGCATGTTTGGGCAGAACTGATGGAGAAGTATCCACAAGCAGGCAGGTAAAACCTCTCATTTGCTTTGTATTTCTGGTTTATTTCTATGAATTCTATTTACAAGTTTTGGCTTTGCCCATATCCTTTAGTTTACTGCAAGAACCAACCTTTTCAGATTGAGCTTCCAAAGATTTCAGGTTGTTTGTGACGTTCTTTAACTCCTCTTCGAGGTCACTACATTTACTATAAGGGGAAAATAGAAGTATGAATTACTAGTGTTCCTCTTATGAATTGGAGGAGTCTAGAAAATACAAGGGAGGAAGTAACTAAGAGTGACTGAACAAACCTGGGTATATAGTATACAAACAAACTTTTCTACAATTACTAACTACATGCCTGCCTATCAGGTTTTTTTAATGAAATGTAGTGTTGATCTTTCCTGTATTCTAAAAAAGTTACTCACACTTCAGACACCTCTGCACGCTCCTCAGCCCTTTCCAGTTCACCCTCTAAAATAACCAGTTTACGGGCAACCTGTAAAAAAACAGGAGCTGTGTCAGGCCAGTCTTAGTTCACAGAATCACAGCATGACTTGGGTTGGGAGGGACCTCAAAAATCGTCTGCCACAGGCTGGGACACCTTCCTTAGAGATTTCAAAAAGCACTCAGAAGTATTCGTTCCATTCCTGCTTCCTCTGGAATAAGGAAATTAGCTGAAAGCATACGCCCACAGCTGTAACAGCCCTCCCCAATTAGTTAGATTTTGCAGTATTTTTAGCATTAGATACCTAAGACACTGCAAATCACTATTAAAATTCCTCCTTGTTGGGAATGTTCCAAGGTTGAAGCATCACCCAGTGCCAATTGAACAGAGGGACTAAACTGAAGAGTGATGTTATTGTTCATAGCTCTTCTGTAGGTTTCACCATTTCCTTCTCCCTTTTACCTCCTCATATTTGCGGTCAGCTTCTTCAGCAATGTGCTTGGCCTCCTTCAACTGCATTTCCTGAATTTCCATTTTCTCTTCATCTTTCATTGCTCTGTTCTCAATAACCTTCATTCCTCTGCAGAAGGCAAAGCATGTTTAATGTAGAAGCATTTTGGCACTAGTATCATAACTTCACAAAGTGGAATTTGATATTTGTAACCCAGAAATGACCCATTATGACCATCATGTTCATCAAGGCTAACAGAATTACCCAATCAAGCTTATAAAAAAGCTTCAAATCTGACCTGCAGCCCACATTAGCACATGCAGACACTAAATTACACAGGAATATTTTATTCATATATATTCATTTTTTTAACAACAGAAAATAAAAAAGGAACATACCTCTCACTCTCATCTGCTGCTTTCTCAGCCTCCTCCAGTTTCTGCAGGGCTGTGGCCAGTCGTTCCTGGGCACGATCCAACTCCTCTTCCACGAGCTGGATGCGTCTGTTCAGAGCTGCCACTTCACCTTCAGCCTGCGTGAAACAACCGCCCAGACCCGGGGTTACACAGGCCACTTGCTACTGCCAAATGCTCCAGCTAATCAGCTTCCTTAAAACTGCAACAGCATCTCCCTGAGACATGCAGGGGAGCTCAGGGGCCCTTCTGCCTCTGCTTTTTTGTTTGCTTAAACTGTGGCATCTCAGGAATGTCAAGGTAAGGAGTGTGTGCTTGTCCTTTCTTTTTTTAATGGCACTTATCATTCCTGCCACGCAAAAAGAAACTCTATAGGATTGTGAATGGACCAGGGTATTTTTGGAGCACTTCACAGGGCTGCATCTACCTAAACTTAAAAAATGAACTGTTTCCATGATGGCTTAGTTCCAAAACTGTTACCGTTGATTTCTCTGCCCTTGGTTCCAGTGACACCCTGTCACACCTCCCTGTAAAGTCTGAGCCAGTTCCTGACCCAGCCTGGCTCCCCAGCTGCAAACGCTGTAGAATCTTTGCGGTCAGCTGAGCACAGTGGCCTCAGCATGGCAGAGTCAGGCTTTCGGGGACAAAATTAGATATATTCCTAAAATACATTCACTTTGCTTCCTGTGATACTCAAGAAATTAGGCAGGATGCATTTCTTACTAATAAGATCTGTTTGTGTATTATTGAATAAATAAACTGCACAGTAACTGGAACACCGTTAACATACGTATAAAAAACAGACTAATAAATGGAAGAGATTGCTGGGAGAAATGCTCGATACAGACAATATGGACAACTTGGAGTCCATAAATACGTGTTTATTAAGATATGTCTCCTTTAATTGCTTGTTTTTGAAGGAAAATAAAGCCCTGCTTTAATAACTGCCAAGCTTGTGCACTTTATTGTCCTCAAATCTGAGAAGGATTGCCATATGCAAGACTAACTTTTTTTTTTCTCCAAACACTTTTACAGGATATAGACCCTGGAGGGGCAACTGTTTTATGCTTTATGTTAAAACATTTAGGAAAAAGAAGTGCTCTGCCGTTTAGCAAATTTGGTCACTGACCACTCCTAAGCTGGAGGAAGTGATTTCCATTCACTTCTGAGCCATCTTGGAAAGTTCAGTGGCTGATCCAAATGGAAGCTGACCCAGGATTCTAGTCATAAATTATCCAACATTTCATCTGTTTTAACCCAGTGCAGTGTTTAACTTCCCGATTTACACACAAGGCATCGATCATGTACAAAACTGACATTTGTTCTTTGGCAACAACTCCTTCCAGTGGACAGGGTACTTTTAAGTCACATTTTAATTCAGCAAGATTCCAAAGCTATGGAGCCGGGGCCACTGGGAATCTGGGGTGAGCCTGGCTCCACCTCTCTCAGCAGCAGCCCGCAGTCCTTATACGGTAAAACTAACTCGCTGACATGTGATAAAATAGCAGGAAGATGCCGGGAAGGCTGATCGCACACAAATCTAAGTGAAACCAGCTGTCCAACCCCGGGAGAGCCGCACGCTAGCGGAGAATTCGCATTTCTCTGCGAAAACCAGGACGGAAAGTTATTTTTCAGCAGTTCGGACATCTCCCAGCTGTGCGGAAGCCAGCGGTGCGGCGCCGAGAGGCGGGAACTCCCTGCTCCGTGTCATGCAGCGCTTTTCCCTAATTAAACAGCCATTTCCTACTAAACTCTCAACCGCTCCCCAGTGCCGATCGGTGCTCGAACGCCTTTTCCGCAGGAATCAGCCCCAAAGCGTGCTAAGCGGCGGGGGCCGGGGCCGAGCCGCCGCCGCGCCCGGTTCCCCGCGGGCCGGGCCGGTGCGGGCGCGGCGCTGCGGCAGCGCCGGCGGCTCCCGCGGGCGGCGAGTGCGGAGTGGAGCGGAGCAGCGCGGGGACAGCCGAGGGATGGAGGCGGCCGAGCCGTCCTCCCGCCGCGGGGAAGAGCCGGGCGCGCCCCAGC
>VYXF01007238.1:131423-166047 GCA_013397295.1 Polioptila caerulea
GGGGCAGGGTGTGGCAGGGAGCCTGGACTGGCCTTTTACCCTGCCGTGGGGGTGAAGGCAAAGGGCATCCTTATGCTACGGCATAGTTCTGCTGCCGTCCCATTTTCCTTCAAGTCACAATTTTGTTTACTTCTATTAAAGGACATTTCTCCTTTCCTAAAGAATTCCTATCCGTTTCAGGGAGTGGGGGTCCCCCCAGGGAGTCCTACCGGGGGTCCCACCAGGTCCCCTCCGGGTACCCATCGAACCTCAAGTGGTGCCGACCCCCGGGCGCAGCTGCGTGTGCCGTGGTCTCGGTGCAGAACAGCTCCTCTCCCTTCAGCAGAGGGGAGAGGAGATTAAACCCTGCACCGTAACCCCACCTTTCTATCCCCCGGCAAAAATGCATATAACCAGTGAAGTGCATACAAAATACACAGAGCAGAGTTACAGGCAAGTGTTAGCCATGGATACGTACATCAGTGGCCTTCTTCTCAGCCTGCTCCAGTTTTTCCTGGGCATCTTTAAGAGCCTCTGAGTATTTATCCAGCTCATCTTCAGTTCCTTTCAACTTTTTCTGCAGAGCTACCAGCTCATCCTCTACCTTTCAAGAGAAAAAAAACCCAAAGTGAGCATACTGATGTAGTACCAGTTATAGTTTGCTTTTTCAGGAAACTATTCCATTCCTGTACAGCTGAAAAAAAATTAGTGGTCCTTCCTTAATGATCTTTGTGTATTGTTCAGAACACTTCAGCCCAAATGAGATCCTCTGGATGTGGGAGGGAACAGGGCTGGCCTTGCTACAGGAGGGACTCGGTGACCTCGGGAGGTCCCTTCCAACCTGGATTGTTCTCTAACTGGCCCAACACGATATGCTTCATTATACGATGAGGCTCAGACTCCTCCATACCATATAAATCCATATTGTTCACTAGAATGGTGCTATTTATAACCTGCTGGGAGACTGTTTAGTGACAGACTGTCTCATGCTCCCTAAAGAATTCACGTTATCAAAGGCTTGCTGCTGATAAGGGTGGGCCTGCAAACCCATCTGCTTCATCCTTTCATTTGTAACACAAAACAGCTCAATCTGTTGAGACACTGATTTATCCATTTAGCTCCACCTTGACAGAAATTTACTCTATCAAAATGCTTTGTGTTTTGGTGTACTTCCTTCATTTTAGTTTCCCTGATAGTTTTAAAGACGTTTTTGGCAGTGTGCTATTCTGGAGTGTTGTTATGTTGCAGAGGGTAACCACATAGTGTGACAGAATCACAAACCTTGCTTGGATGTTCTAACAGAGGGACTGTGAGCAGCATGAAGCAGATGCTGGCTTTGTGCATGAATATTAAAGTAACTATTTAAGTACTGTGCCCACATGAAAAAAAAAAGCTGAAAATTTAAAAACCATTCAGAAAAGAGGAGTAAAATCAAAGATGTATTTTTCTAAAGAAGAAGAAATACTACAAATTTGGGGAATGTAAAAGGGAAAGAAGTGGTACTTTTACAAGAAGTGCTGTAAAACTTGAATGTAGTCAGCTAAATAGTAAAGCTCAAATAGGACACAGACACCCAGAATAAAGACATTGAAAAGGAAAAGAATATGAAAATGTTATCATTAGAATTCAGTTGAAAGAACAGCATTCAAATTAAGATATTTTCCATTATTCTTGGGGAAAAAAAAAAGAGAACATATCTCCTGTCAAGTCTCAGCTGGCACCTCTAAGGGGCACTCTCTGCACCAAGAACTTGAAGTGAACTTTATTAATTCACTTCAAGGAGAGGCTTAATTAATGTTTAGACACAGTTGACTCTATTAGCACTAGTTGTACAGGTGTCAGGGTTTACAACTTTGATTTTAAATATGTACAGCCCTTTTGCATGGAATCAAAGCATGAGAAATTTAGGACAATTATGTAAGATTCAAGAAAACTTAGACAAAGTACTGTTAATAATCTGTGGATGATGTTAATTTTGGAAAGAATGAGATGGCTGAGCAGTTACAGCCTAGTCCTGGCTGTACAAGCATAATAAAAAGGCAAAAAACTTCAAAGGAAGATTAACAGAAAACTTACTTCAAATTATTTAGCTTTCTGAATCAGAATATTGCCACACAGTATTTTTTTTACACTTATTTCCACCGCACACACACAGCCAATGATTTTATTTCCACTTACCTGCTTGCATTTGTCTTCAGCTGCCTTCTTGTCTGTCTCAGCCTGCTCTGCTCTGTCAATGGCATTCTCCTTGTCTAACTTCAACATCTGCATCTTTTTCTTGATAGCTTCCATTTTTGCTCAAGGATAGGCTGGACCTATCACACAACTAAAATAATCTGTTGAGTAAAATTTTAGATTTTTAACAGCTTGGACAGAGAAAGAAGTTGTATCCTGGCAAGTCACAGGGAAAATGAGCTACAAGTGGGTTTAGAGAGCTTTAAACCCAGAGCCCCCTGGACAAAACCCAGATCTATTGGCCTCTTCTCTGGTGTTCCATCCACAGCCTTTCTAAGGAATGAGCTGGAACAGACTCACTAGAGCAATCTTCACCACTCCATCTCCTTATTTGGGTCCTGTTTTCTTAAAGAGAAAACTGTTTCCATTTTTAAGCTTCTGACAGAAGCAAAAGTGTTGACATATGAACACATGCTTGAAGAAAAGCTGATTAGCTCCCCTTTGTGTGTGCAGAGCAATTAACCAACCCAGCAGATCTTGGGGATGGTCTGCCTTCCTGGAATAATGGCATGAGGCTAATGAAGGGAAGAATCTCTTTAGGTTACCCCAAATAAATCCATACATAAAATAAAGAAACAATTTAAAAAAATATCTATGCTTAAAACTTTGCTAGATTTAAGTTATAAAAAGATGCAGGATATGAGACGGCAGAGGTTTTTGCTGTAAAAATAAGCACTGGTGTTAAGGAACTAGATATAATGTGTGATAGTATAATGCATAACAGAGAACAAATTTAGATGTCAAGTTCAGGCTCAATGCAAACTCAGTGAGTTTGAGTGCCTGTCCTTGAAATTTCCCCCACTAAATACTTGGGGAACTGAACAACACCTGAAGTTGCAGTCTGATGAGCACTGTAAATTATTTCTTCTGCTGTATGGAGGAGTCACCTTCACTCTGTCAGGGAAGAGCAAGCTCTGGGGAGGACAGGAGTAGCTCCACTGACAGAGGATACCAAGCAGAACATCCAACAGCCCCAGAACAAGCTCTGCTTCCTTCTGCAGCTCTATTAAACACATCCCCAAAACCATTCCATCCCTTCACTTGCTGTTGCTGAGTCTCATAGCCCAGCAGAGCCTTGTCCTGACTGCTCTGATGTTCTGATGTTTGGCATCTTCCAGGGCAGCCTGGCAGCATTTTCTGACTTTGCTACCCTGGCACCTGCAAAGAGCCATGGAATATACTGAGATGGGTCCCACAGGGATCAACAAGTCCAACTCCTGGCTCTGCACAGATACCCCAACAATCCCATCCTGTGCCCGAGAGTGTTGCCCAAACTCCTGGAGCTCTGGAAGCCTTGGGGCCATGACTGTTCCTAAGGGAATAAGTCCAGAGCCCAGCCACCTTCTGAGTGAAGAACCATTTCCTGATATCCAGCCTTGACATTCCCCTAGTTCTTCGCCCAGTCCAGGTCCCGTTGATCACACAATGCCCCTTCCCTCCTCAGTTCTGCTGTGCTCTGCTCTCTGCAGTGCCGGGCCCCCCCGCACGCCGCTCTCAGCCTGCACTCCCTGCACAGCCTCTGTCACAGCATCCTCAGCCAGGAGGGCACCAGGACACTCAACACAAGACCCACAACTCTCCCATCCTCTGGGGTTGAGCTGGCATGGCACTGAAAGGCCTTTGGGAGAGACTTTTAAGGAAAAATTTGCCCTTTATCGAGCTAAATGTGATGGTTGAGCAGACATGAAGCCAACATAGCAGAATGCCTGTGGCTGGGACAGAGTGAATTTCCTTCCCTTGGCTGGTATGGGGATGTATTTTAGATTTGTTCTGAACATAGGGTTGAGAATATAGTCATGTTTTTGTTATTGCTGAGCTTGCACAGAGCCAAGGCCTTTTCTGCCACTTACAGGACCCTGCTGGGGAGGGAGCTAGGGGTGCCTGAGAGATTGGGAGGGGACACAGCCAGGATTTCCAGACCATCTGACATCACACTCAGGATATAAATGGGGAGGAGGATCAAATGGCTGACTTTTGGAGTGATGGCATTTGTCTTCCCATGTCACCATTCCATGGTATGGGCCCCTGCTCTCCTGGAGGTGCGCAACACCTGCCCACAGGAAGCAGTGAATGAATTCCCTGTTTTCCTTTGGTTGTGCACAGCTTTTGTTTTCCCTCTTAAACTGTCTTTCAGCTCACAAGTTCTCCAGCTTTTACCCTTCTGATTCTCTCCGATTCCGCTTGTAGGCGAGCAAGGGAGTGGCTACATGGTGCTAGGTAGCCAACTGTAGTTAAAACACGACAACGATTTCCTGTTGTTTAAATAAAAATTACTTAATTTTACGAAAACCCGTGCCTCCCCTCACCGCCTGACGCCCGGCCTTCGCCCCCCCACCCCAAGATGGCGGCCGCGAGCTCCCAGCGCCGCGCTGAGGCGGCGCCAAGATGGCGGCGCCAAGATGGCGGCGCCCGCGGGCCCGCCCCACACGGCCCGGGCCGCCACCCGATTCCGGCCGGAGCAGCCGCTCGGGTCTGCTTCTTTTGTGTGTGTTTCTTACCTTTTTTTGTTTGTTTGTTTGCTTGCTTGCTTTTGTTTTGATATTAAAAAAAATATTCGGAATTTTTAACAGCTCTAGGTTCAGTGTTTGCTTGGAAACTGGTGCTGGCACTTGGTGTATGCCTGTATCCCTCAGAACACCTCACATAATTAAATGTGCTTTTTCTTGGTGTCTCTGCAGCAAGGTGGGCCCCGGGAATTTGTTTTTTTTTTAGTCCAATTCCAATGACTTTTAAGCTATTCTGTGATTTGAACAGTGGAAGGTAAAATCACATTGGACCTCAGCCTGAAGCGGGTTTAAGGCATAGGGGTGAAGCACTGTGCTATCGGTGTTTCCAAACCTTGAGAAATGTAATTACACAGCCCAATAAACCAGGTTAATCATGATCACTTGCACTTGCCCTCCTGCCGTGGAGTTTGCTGGTCGAGGGCAGCCCGCTCTCTGCAGGGGGTTGGAGTGAAAACCCTCGGAGCTGAGTGAGTGTCACTGCTGCTGACCACAGGACACGCAGGGTCATGGCAGCCACGACCATGCTGCAGCTGCCTCTTCAGCACAGCCCTGGTAATCCCCACCAGATTTCTTTGGGACAAGATACACCTTTAATAACTTTCTTCAGCTGGCTGCAACCCGGTGGTCCGGCTGACACTGCTCCTGTCTGTTCAAACCATCTGTCTGTGTTTTATGGCTCCTGCAGGTCTTTCTTCCCTCAATCAAGCCGCTGCTGCCATCCTGTCTTTGGACCTATCTCACCTCATGGTCCTGCATGCCACGAGGCTGGATGTGCCACAGGCTCTCTGACTCAGAGCAGCAAGTTTTGGGATGTAGTTTGAAGACACAAGGGGAGGCAATGAGTGGGAAGGACTGTGTTAGCCCTGTTTGACCCAGCACATGTACGAACTTGTGGAATGGAGGCTGATGCAAGGCTGTGTGTGCTGCTCCTTGGGACAACAGCTGCTTGTACCCTTAGGTGTCCATTTTGAGCTGTTCCTGTGGCTGCTCTCACAGCCTCTTCATCATTTCTATGATTGAGAGAAGCACAAGTGCTTTTCCAGTCAACTCACCAGCCCCCTTCCTGCCACAGGCTTGGGCATGCTTAGAATCAGGGCTGGGGAAGCAAACACCGAACAAGATTATTTTTCTTTTCTATTTCAACTGCAGGAAGATAATTTTTCTAATCAACTCTGTTGCATGACTCAGAGTTAAATGTTCCACATTTAGAAAGGAACATCAAGAAACATGTCATCCTCTGTAGCCCTTCAACCAGGTACATGCCCTTCTTCCCTTCTCTGCTTCACAAACTGGAGAGAAATACCTGAAGAATTCAGTGATGATAATCCTGTCAGTCCCATAGCCTCTGGTTTTCATTAGCTTGGGAAACAGTGAGCAACCAAGAGAAAAAGAAGAGCAATCTGTAAACGATTTCTTTTTTTTTCTGTTTGTTTCAGGCAGGCAGGAAGGTGCTTTACAGGCTGTAAGAGTTCCTTTGTTGTTCCTTTTCTTTCTGAAGGATTGTTTGGGCTGAGCAAAGCTTGGCAAGGTTGGTGTGTAAATATGAGAGGATACCAGAAGGAAATGAAGTTGGATTGTTGGAGAGTGTGCTCATTCCTCTGGCAGCAGGCTGCATGGGAAGCTTGTCACAGCAGGCATCTGAACAGACTGAGGTGGTCAGACCTGTGGCCTAAGTCTGCCAGGTCTCAACATTTTCTCTGCTGTCAATCCCTACTCCTTTTTTGTGGCTCAGCAGTTAGCTGAGACCCACAACATGGCCCATTTCACTAGCTGGGAAAAACAGACACTTTATATCCCACAGTTTCTCCTGCAGCTCCTTCTCTGCTCCAAACTTTGGTCATAAAAGATCTCCTTCCTCTCTTTCACACTGATTTTGCTCCAACTCCTTGTATACAAAGCCGCACGTATCAAGGCTAGAAGCAATTTGAAGCAGAAGAAAGAAGTTGTTGACACTCCCTTACCAAATTTTTTCATTTTACTAACGTAACTATCTCCTAACAATCCACTGTCTTGCAAATTTTCTGTTTTAGAAACTATATAATCTGGTGTATCAGGAGAAAAGGTGGCACTAGACTGAGCATCAAACTTGTTTCTTCCTGACATTTCCTTTTAAATGACAAGATCTGTACACCCTCACATCTCAGTGCATTTTTTGCTCTCCTGCAGGGAGAACCCTCCCTCTACCCTTCTCAGTGTGTGTGCCAGTACCAACCTGAAATACTCTTTCAGATCTGCTTTTCCTGTGCCTAGGTCCAAAGGAAATCTACCTCTTTTCTTTAATAATCCCGATTACCTGCATTTCCCAGCAGGATCTTTGAACGCCCAAGATAATGAATTTTACACTGTTTCAGATAGGATGGCAGAATTCACTCGATACCTGAAATACACACCTGCTTGGGAAGCCTGTCTCACTGCCAGGGTTGGTGCAGCAGAAGAAAGCAAATGCCACACTGAATGCATGCTAATATTTCTGGCTAATACAGAATGGAGGGGATCCTAGAAAATAAGGAATTGGCAGCCTCTACCAGAAGATTTTGGCTGCCCTTCTTTTTTCTGGACTGGTCTTCATTGGTGAGACCTTTCAGCTGCAGAAGCAGGATTTGCACTTAGAGCAAAGGACTATCCCTGCGGGCTGTCTCCTCCTTGTTTTTTTGTCTTCCAGCCCATTGCTGGGCCACAGCCAGTGCTTCAAGCTCTCCCTTGCCGTTAGATGGCAATGCAGATCCACAGATGCTCTCTCTTCCTTGAGCCTCTGGAAAATGATGATGCTGCAGCTGGAATGGCTCATAAGGCCTCAAATCTTCTATTTCCGCCCACCTCACTTTTGAAGACTGAGGCACCTGAATTTGTTTCGCCTGAAAGAAATGGAGCTGGCTGCCTGGGATGGCAGCTCCTCTGAGTCCTCAGTGGCACAAGCATTCACTCTCTCTCCATCCAGGCAATCATTTGTGCACAGAGGTTTTGGGTTTTTTGGTCTTCCATTAGTTAACTCATTTGTCCTTTGTTTTGCTGTTTCCGCCACAATTTTGTCGTCTTGCTTATTCCTCAGCTTATAGCCAGCCGTCTCAGGTGAGTGAGTCATGGGCTGCCTCAGGCCAAACCCCAAGGATACAGACTTCTTCTGAGGGTCATGAATCTCCCATCTGCGAAGTTATAAAGAACTGCAGTGAGAAATAGCTACCACCACAAAATGCTTTCCTCCATATCAATTTTTCAGCTTTTCCATTGTCTGCACTTGACCGGTTCATTTAACATGTGCATGACTAGGATTTTTTTCCTTCACATTGTGTTTTCCACCAGAAAATGTCACCAACTCACATCCAACTTTTGCTCAGAAAACTTGCAGGTTCATTTGTGTTCCAAAACCAGGCAGGTTTGCTCCTTCAAAACTAAATATAAATACCTTTTTCTTTTTTCCCTGGAGCCTGTTTGAAGTTCAATTCCATGCCACCAGTAGTGCAATATTTTTGCTGGGCAGCTGGCCAGAGCAGTTGTAGCGCCTTTTGGAATCTGATTTGGATACTTGCAGCAGGATCTGATTAACTTGGTGACTTCAGCTGTGTTATTGGCAGAAATCCTCATTTGTAGCAGAAAGAATGACAGTACCATCTTTTTAAAAAGATCTATTATATTGGTGGAGCAGATGGAGAGCTCATGACTGTGGCTTAGAACAGGGCAGGAAGATGTTGCCACTTTCCCCCATGCCAGGCAAGGATGGGAGGTTGGGGATCCACTTGACACTCATACCTCCCATACACATTAAAGTAAGCACCTTCCAGCTTTTCTGGATTTAAAATGTCTAAACAAAGAGGATTTTGTCTTAATCCCCAGGAGAAGTGCTCCTCTATCACAGAAAGGCTCTTTTTTTCCTGGTGCACAAGAAGTTAATAGTGTTCCTAAGCCCTCTTGCAGATGTTAGCAGTGTGCTGCAGATAAGTTGTATCAGGAGGAAGCGTTATCACTTGGGCTTACATATTTTGTGCTTATCCATAGGACTCTAAAAAGCTGTTGCATTTAATTACTCATTTCTCAAAGCATTTATTAATCATTTATTAGCTCTTTGTTCATTTGCTGTAGATGTAATTTGACATATAAAGTGAGCCCAGTCATTTCATAACCAAGCACATCTCAGGAGGAGTAAAGCACTGAGTGATAGGAAAGGCCTTACTCATCTTGGCACGCAGTGGTACAGCTCTAGTTGGGGCCTCTGGTGTTTTAGAAGTATAAATACCAGTGCCTTAAGCTGCCCCATCACCTGAGATATCTGAGGCACTGATGAATTAGGTGACAGCTCCATATTGGACTGAAGATTTATAACCTTGTTTTATCACTGTTAAGCCTGCACAGCCGTTCACTCTATGAATGAACCTTTCCCAGTCTCCTGCTCCCCAGCACCTAGAGTAGGTGTGAGAGTTCACAATGCTGCATCCTTCCCTCTGCACCTTTGGTTATTGGAGCAGGAGAACAGTGTCTGGGTTGAGAATGTGCCCACCAGCTGAACTGAGTCTTTTTGGGAATCTGACAAAAAGCCCCTCTTTGGTACCCAGTGTTGTAGAACTGCAGGGGTGAGGTCTGCTCAACCTGACCAGAGAGGTCACCTCTCTGCTTCACCCCTTGCTCTCTCTCTGCTTCCAAACACAAAGTCACCCCAAAGAGATCTCAGAGGAAAATCCTTAGCGTTCAGCACTACTCACCACAAGTCCTGGGATCAGAGGGCTTCAGGGAACAGCAAAGGGTCTGCCTTAGCAGCACGACAGCACGGGCTGAGTGATTTCCTCAAAGACTTACAGGTTCTGCCAGGGGAATTAGGATCAGATTTCTCCCAGATGTTTCAGTTTCCCTGTGATTGCTACCAGAAAATAAAGAAACCCTTATTTCCTAGCAAGAAACGTTTATTTCCATATTGAAACCTTTATTCCCTTATCAAAACGTTTATTTTCTTATTGAGCAGCATCCCACTTCTCTGTTGCCCTTTTCAAGGAGAGCAGCACAGCAAACAGCAAAACAGCCACTGTCAAACAAAGAATCCCACCAAAAACCTGCCTGCCTAAGAAAGAATGTCTCTATTTTGTCATTATGAGAAGTTACAAGGCCCAAGATCATCTCAACCATCTTGAGACAAAGCACCTAATTTAGGCAGGTGTTTCTCTTCTGCTCTAATCAACGGAATAAGGAAGCTCTGAGAACAGATGAGGAGCCATTTTATAAATGCTGTTGCTTTATTTCTTCTGTCCATAAAAAAATCACAGCCCACCTGGGTTTTAAATTGCTTTTCAGGCTTTCCTAATGAATGTCTCTGAATATTTGCATGTCTTTTGTTTGCCATCAATATGAGGAAAAGCTTAAGTCAACAAGTTTTTATTTGATTTGTAAATAATGCCAGAGTGACACTTTATTACAGAATCCCAGAACTCTGACTCCATGTCTTATCCTCCAGATATGACATGCCAGAGACATCACCATCAACAGGCTGCCTGGTGCAGGGTAGAGGACAGAAATAAAAAAAATAATTTTGAGGAAACACCATCTAGAATTTTACCCTATAACTCTGTTTAGCCCACAAACCATCAGGAGCTGGTGAAATAATTGCTTTGGACAGATAATAAAACATCCTCAAGCAAAACTAAGGTATTTAATATACTGCTCAAGTCAATTTCCTTTATTTCTGCAGTCCTCTTGCTTTTAATAGTGGTTTAATGAAAAATCCAGAATTAATTGAAACTGGCATTATACATTCACGTGTTCCAGTGAGGATTTCATTGCTTCAATATTCCATAAGCTGACTTCACTGCTATGCTTCTCCTTATCCTGCTTTCGTAGGCTAGGATATCATCCATTTTCATAAAATGAAGGGTCCCAATGTGGGCAGATCGGGGTACATGAGGAAAGTTTGCAAGCACATCATAGGCAAAGAAATAAAAATAATAGCTGCTTTCTTCCTGCCACCATCCTCCCTTTCTCTACAATGATTTGCATCTGAGCCTTGATGGGAAAGAGCTGTCCTAAAAATAAACAGGATCTGTCTGAAAGGTGTCTGAGGGAGGTATTTGGCAACTGTCAGGCTGTCACGTATGCTGGAAGGATGGAGCTGATGGACTTGCTGACACCAGACAGGCTCTGCTGAAATGAGAATGCCTTATGGTCCCCTTGGCACTCCCTGGGCAAATTCTGTTGGCCAGAGCCCTCAGACCACGGTGTGTCTGGGGCCTGTTCCAGGTCTGGCTGCCGTCAATGAGAGTCTGCCCTTGGATGGCTCTGGGAATTGGATCAGACCCCTGCTTTACCCCTGAGACCCTGGCTTTATACCAGGGATGAAGTTTGGCTCCCTAAGTGAATGCCACCCCAATGGAGAAGGCATCACCAGGCTTGAGGGTTTCTGCAGGTCTCTGAAAATGAGACCCCTTGCTGAGGTACCTGGATATGGGGACCAGAGCCTGGCCTTTTGCCTTTTCTTGGTTCTAACGGCTTTATCCCGCAGTTTCTCCATCTCTAATAGGGGTAGTGTTGTTCTGTCTTCAAGGTTATTGACATATTTGTAGATCCAGGCATCCTTAAATGCTCCCAAACCATGACTGTGCTAAACGCAGTTCCTGTTTCCCACACGGTGCCTAATGAACATGTGTTACACCGTACTGCAGTCATGAGGTGAGTAAACAGAAACACGAAGGCATGACATGATTCATCTCAAGCCTTTGCAGCAACTCAGTGGCAGAGCAAGGACCCAAGAATTCCAGACCCCACCAAAATAACCATACCTTTGGAGTGACCTAAGCTAAAAAGAAAATGTTGCAAGCTTCAGTTCTTCTCAATCGCACAGGGAAATCTCCACTGCCTGTGGTGTAAGTCAAGATATTTGCTGCTGTTCTCGGCAGAGACATATTGTGCTGGGGAGGAAAAAGGGAGGTGTGGAAGAAAGGTGGAAACCTCCTTGTTCCCCCATGGGAGAGTGGACACTTCTGTTATTCTCAATGGGAGCTGACTGCTGCCTTATCTGAAAATCACACTGCTTTGTTATCTGCTGGGCAAGAGCAGCTCCTTTTTAGTGAAGAGCAGACCCTGAACTCAATTGTCTTTCAGTACTTTGGTCTGAAAATACTGGTCTATGTTGAGAAGAATGGACAAGGGAATTAACGCCTGTAATATGGGCTGCAGAAAAGTTACCTACAAGATAAGAGGGTGACTTGATCTTTTTGAGAAAAAGAGCAAAAAAGGCTTCCTTATCTTCATGGCGTTTGCTCTGAAGTATCATCTTGTGACTGCCAGTGTCTGCCTTGCAGGATCAGTCAATTACAGCCTGTGGCTGACATCAACTCCTTCCTTTCAGAGGTGGCATTGTATTTCCCAAAGTACAGCTGGCTCCTCTCGCACTTCAAGCCTCTGTGCCACCTGTTTGCCTGCTGTGCCCGCAGCCCTGTGATCCTGGCCAACTCACGTGTTGGCCAGGATAGGATCAGGATCAGGATCAGCCCTGAAATGAGACAGCGATCAGAAGAGAAGAGGAAATCAAGAGGATGAACCATCAAGGAGCTCGTGTGAGTCAATATCAGATATATGAGGGTATGATGAGGAGTGAATGAATCCTATCCCTTGTGGAGGGTCCCAGATTGTTTGTGAGCAGTGACTGTGCAGATCTCCTGGGGGAATCTGCACTGCAATGATGAGAGGTGTTCACACAGCCAGGCTCTATCTCATCAGGGTGCTGTGGCTCTCCTCTGTGACGAATTTGTCACTATGCAGCTGTACTTTTCTTCATTAAAGTGGCCCTGTTAAATAGCTGTGAGGTTGCTAAATGCCTACTTTGCTAACTGATCTTCTCCCCAGCTGGCAGCTTTTTAGAGCAGGAGACATGAGGTTGCTAAACCCATTCATTTCTCACATGCACCCACGTTTCTAATGTCTGTGGAGATCTGGCTTTAAAAGTCCTCTGCGAGCCATTGGAATGAAGAGCACTTTGTGAAGGCATTGTAATTATTATGGGATTTAGGGGTGTGTGGAAATGATTCATGGAGATGTTTCCCAGCCAGCAGGCTCGTGGAGCCTGGTGAGTTCTTCCCTGGAATGTGAAGCATGCAGCGTGGCAACTGGGAGAAACGGGTTTGGCAGGACGTTTTAAGCTGTTAGCAGCAGACAGCCTCTTCAGAGCCACATCCCTGCTCTGCCGATCTCCCAGCTGGGTGCTCCGCTCCGCCACAGCGGCCCTGCTGAGCTGGAGAGGATGGACACGCTGCGCAGGAGCCTGTCTCGATGGAAGAGGTACCACATTAAGGTGCACCTGGCTGACGAGGACCTGATGATGCCCCTGACGGTCAGGCCCAGGGACACGGTGATGGACCTACGGGCTCTCTTGGTACGGGAGGGCATCACTTCCTGGAAGAAGACATTTTATTACAACTCCAGGCAGCTCGAGGAGCACGAGACTCTCAAAGAAGCCAATATCCAGAATGGTTCTGTCCTTCTCCTTGTCAGCAATAAAAGGTAGGCAAGGAGCTCGTTTGCTGTGGGGGCGGTGCAAAGGAAGGGGAATGCTCAGTGTGTCTCAGCCCCTTGGGACAATTTCTTGTTGGGGTTTGCAGAATGCAGACCAAGAGCTCAAATCCTGCCGTTTCCAGCAGGATTGAGACTCCAGGCTCTTCATATCCAGACATGCTGTGCTGTGAAATAAGCAGTTCAGAGGAGGAAATCTGGTTGCTGCTGCCTGTCCTGTCTCTGGTCAGGTCTTGTTTTCCTGGATATGTGGCCAAGCACAGAGGGAGACATGACAAGGAAAAGGGCAGGGGAGATTGTGCGACATGAGAGAGTGTTCTGGGAACCTCTCACCTGTCCTTTTCTGTCGTGCCTGTGTCTCCCTGCTTCTTCGTAGTAAATCCTTTCTGCAGGTGTCTGGGGGTGGCACAGTCCTGCTGTGACAGGAGAAGAGCTGTGAGCTGCCAGCTTACAGCAAAGCACGAGCAGTGCTGAACAGGGATGGCAAGAGGCTGCAGCTGCCCAAAGTGTGTCTGAATCACATCAGAAAGTACAGTGAGACTGAGACTCCCAGGAGAGCCAGGGCATGGGAGATCAATCACGGCAAGCACTATGTTCTAGTGGGGATGAAAGCTGAGATAATGGACCTTGGACTCACTGGCCCACAGGACAGTTTTGATTCAGTGTGGGGAATTTATGCCCACCTGCACTGTCTTTCCTAACGCCTGGTTGTTGCTGCCAGCATGATGAATTCTGTGAAGCATTTTGGGGATACTGGGTAGAAGAGGTATGTTGTGGGTAGGCCATGACTAATTCATCTTTCTAAATCCCAAGCCCTCTGAGTTATGTGTCTATGCTGATCAGAGTTTCCTCTGCAGAAAAACCTGCACTAAAGACTTCAGTTCCTGCTTATATTCCACATACTGGAATGGTCCTATTTTCCAGTCCAGAGGCAGCTTGAAATCTCACACAAAGAAGATTTAATAAAGCGTTTCCTTTCAGAGCTCAGCCAGACACAAGAGATTTCACATCACTCAGCTAACTGCAAACCCCAAGTCACCCATGGCCCCTTTCTCCAATATCTCATTTCAGTTCTCTGATTAACTTGGTTCAGCTCCTTCTTTTCACCTGTTTTTTAATGGCAGAAACACTTCTATTTGTTGTTTTTTCCAGTATTTATTTTCCTAATTTTTACAGTGTGAATTTTTGAGAGTAAAGAAAGGATTTGGAGGGTCTGAGTTGATGGAATATGCATACTGATACTTGTTTGGTAGATGCCTGGTTTCTGCAGCGTGCTGTGCACCTTCCCACATGCTGCAGAAGTGGGGTGTAACCGCAGTGCAAAGCTCACCAGGACATCCTGCCCTGGTGTGCTGAGTTCAGAGGGCCCAGCTGAAGTCACTGGCCATTTTTGAAAATGTAGAGCCTGTTGCTCAAAGTCCCAGCTCGATTTTTGTGAGTACATTAAAAAGGGAGTGGGATTTCTAATATTTTTTCCTTGGATTTCCTGCAAATCTTCCTGGTTCCTAAACAAGCACCTTTGGCCTATCTTTGATTGCTTTTTCCAGGGCTGGGTGCCTGGGAGTGTCCTGTCTCTACCTGAAATCATGTCTCCTTGATTTTTTTGACATAAAGGATTATTGGGTTGTGCCAACCTCACCCACTCCCAAAGGATTTTCTGTAGCATGTAAATGCCCAGATACTGGGGACACATTTGTCTAAAGCTTCATGGGGTGACTGAGCTATGGCAGGATAGTTCCCTTAGATGTTTGGTGCTCGTGTGTGCCTAGGCAGTCACCGCCCTGCGTGGGACAGTCCTGGGCTGAGGGCAGGTGGTGACTCAGCACTTGCCAGGTCTTCAGCACAGGGACGTTTTAGAGGATTTTAGATGCCTGTCTCTTGCTGCCACTGGGCCTTAGAAAATATAGAGTGGGAGAAGGCTGCATTGTAACTGAAGTTACAGTACCAATTTGAGTCTTAAGATTACTCAGGCAGATCTTTAGGTATTATAAATCCATGTTGCACCAATAGTGTATTTGGAAATACACTGGTCTGTATCAGCTGGGCAACAGCACGGGGATTATAACAAGAGTAGCCCATGCACTGTTGGGACTGTCCAGGAGTCCCAGGAGCAGAGAGGATAGTGAAAACAGTGCTGCAGTCCTGAGGATTTAAGAGTTGATTTCAGTGTTTCACCAACTCAGTGACGTATGGACCCTCCCTGTCAAAGGCAAGCATCTACTTCTTCAGTTCTCTCTGAAAATCTTAATGTTTCCTTCTTACTCTTTTATACTGAGGTAACAGCCAAACAGAGCACTATTAATTCCAAAAGTGGAGTTGCTGTGATTGCCAAGGTCTGCAGCTCAGTGTTGTGCCTATAAATATTAATGGTCACTCTGCATGCTGTGTGTTCCTTCGAGGGGCTCATGGGACAGTTTGCTTTGAACCACGGAAAACATGAAAATGACCCTATTTTTCATCCTCCCCTCCCCACTTAATGCCTTTGTAGATAATTGGCATTTAGCAAAGGCCAAGTCAGCATTTCCACTTCTTGCTCGTATTTTCTGGGGTTTGTAACTTAGTCATAAAAATTCACTTAAGGTGGCAGCTTGGCAGGAAAGGGATCAGCATACCAGCTAATGCTGAAAATTTATTTAGACCTTTATGTTTAAAAGTTCGAGCAAGCCATTTTGGAGATCAGTCAACATGACCCCTTGTCCTGGGAAAACACATGGGCTGGCCAGAACTGTGCATATCACATCCACCTAAGATGCAATTCCCCTTCGTGCAGAGCCTGTTAATCACATTACTGCTGTGCTGACTGAAATTGCAATCCTGTTGCAGTAGAGGCTGAGCAAAGAACTCACTGAAAAACAGTTTCTGCCCTAGAGTGACATATTACAATAACATGGTTTGCCAGTGGGTAAAACAAGCAAAGCAAGAGTTGAAATGGGAATGAACAAGCAGAGAAATGCCACAGCTCAGTGGCCATGGGCCAGCATGTTGTGTTCAAGCCATCAGTGCCTAACAGGAGACCAGTAGTGGGTCTTGGCATGAGCAGAACAGCCACCCAGCACGGATGCAAAAGCATCCACGGGCATGCAATAGGCTGTCCCAAATGCCCAAGGCATAATCAGTCCTGGCACTCTGGGCCACACCACAGCAGAACCCGTTTGGCTCGCTCTGGAGGTGGCGCAGGGCCTCAGAGCCAGGGAGCTGCTCAGCTGGTCTGATGGTGACGTGGGAGTTCCTGAAGCTGGCACGACTCTTCCCGAATTTTGTCTGTGGCAGTGAGCCGCCCGGAAGTTCTTTGCTGGCTGCATGCTGTGGAGCACCAACCAACAAGGCCACCCATGGGGCAGCGAGCAGCAGTGCTGGATAGTGGGCAGATGGAATTAGCTGCTCCTTGCTGATCATTTGGTGGCTGTGTTTTGATGTTCAATGGGAGATGGAGGAACATTGCCTTGAACTGGTGAGTCCACTACTTAACCCCTGAGCTGTTTCAAATAGAGGATGTCAGTGGCTAATCCAGAGTGATCCCTAGACATGCCCAGTGTGGCTGTCACTGCCTGTTCCTGGAGATGTACAGCTCCAGCTGGAACTGTATGTGGTATAACCATATAGACAGAGCCTTTGCTCTTGGTTCCAGAGCACAGTCTCCTCTAGCAGTTACCCAGGCAAGGTCAGTGCTGATAAATTAAGTATGCCTGGACTTGTCTCTGTTACAATGATGGACTATTGCACTGCAATTTTTGGCTCAGTCCAGGTGCATTTCAGGAGCCAGCATGGGCCAGGGACTGCTCCTTATGGGATGCCTGGATGTGTCCACACAGGTTTGGAGAGTAAGAATTTAATAGGAAAGCCTTGGCCATTCTATGCCAGCTGTCCTCTCAATGCAGGAGAATGTCCCAGGCACATTTGATTTACTGGCACAGACTCAGCCACAGGACTGGGTCTCCTCAGCCTTTGGAAGCTGTGGTTCATTGAGGCCAGACAGCTTTTTTCATCATATATGGCTTGCCTGGAGAATGGAGATCAGGAAGTCATTGGTGAATAGGTTAAATAAAGTAGACGCCAGCACTGAGTTCAGCAGAAGTCTATTATCTGGAATCTATTGGTGTTGATTTTCTGGCCTGGAGCCACCTGAAAGCATCTATCTAAGGGCATTAGCTCAGTTACCATAACAACTCATCTAGGAACAACTCCTGACAGCTCTGAGAGCAGACCAAGGTCCCATATTGTATATCGTAGCCATTCTTAGGTCAAAGTATCCAAGCATGTCCAGGTTCCTCCCTCTCCTGCAATCCAGCCTCAGTGTCTCCAGTGAGTGCCAGTCCTTATAGAAGCTTTGACATGTTTGGGAACCTGTTTTATTCTTCAGAGGCTGCTCAGTCTAGTTTTCCAAAGGTCCATCCACTCAGGGATGGATATTTTACCTACTGCCAGAATAACAAACCCATCCATCCTCAGGGAGCCCATTGCATTCCCTTCTCGACATTCAGTTTGCTGTGTCTGATTTTTTGGAACTATAAACGAAAACTGTGACTGAGCCACTTGCACAAGGTCCAGTTTAGCTGATGCTAAACTCCTGCCTACGTTTGACTCCGTGATGACATAAGGACCAATGACAGGCACTCAGCAGTGGCTCACTCCACACTTCTATCACTATCCTATCACCCTTGCTCACTGGCACCAGAATTGCCTGGGATGCTGTCACCAAGGACAGCAGGTGATGTTGGACCTCTAGAAACAAAAAAAAAAAGTAAATGGATCTATACAGTTTGACCCTGAAAGCTCAGACCTGAAGTTCTGTACTCTGAGTTTCAGTGTGGTTTTGTGATGCCTGCTCTTTGCACTGACCCTCCTGCTCTGCGGTTGCTCAGCAATTACTCCTCAGCATGGAGGGGAGACTTTTCACCCCCATCCAACTTTTACAGCCTTGCCCTGTTAAGCTGAGGCCTAGCAGCAGGCTCCGAGGCATCTCGCAGTAGGATAACAATCCTTTAAATAGCACTGGGAGTCTCTCTTCTCAGGGAGAACTAATTAAGTTCTTCAGAACATGCTTAGACATATGCTGACCCGGTATGGCCTTAACAGGTCCGCTTCCACCTACCAGATAAATAATACTGGCTTAAAAATATCCTCCTAGAGATGTGTTACTGAGGCAACAGCCAGGTGGGGGGGCTGACTACATCTCAGTGGCTGAAGGTAGTATTTATGTGTATTACTCATGGGCCAAGCTCTCTGCTGCTGTACTCAGTTAAGTGATTTTTAAGTACTGAAAGCCCTAGTGCAGTTACCTCTGCTGACGCCTCACAGCACACAGGCCAGAGAGTCACATCTGTATTTAGATCATTTACTTATTGTTCAGCCCAAGAAGCTAATTTTACAAAAACACAGGGTTGCATCAATAGAGAATATGGTCCACAGGATTTGAATTCCTCTCTGTGCAGTTGCATGGGATTGCAGTAGATGAAACTGAGCTAATATGTCCCCGGGGGTCTGTCTTGGCTCTAGGCAAAGAATTGATGAACGGGAAGTACATCCTAAAGTCGGTTTCTTTCTGGTGTGATTATGACCCAGCTTCCTGGACTTCTCTATAGTTGTGCCAATTTATATCAGGTGGGGATTTTGCCCAGTTGGGATAAATCCCCCTCCCGTGTCATGCTATTTTATGGGACAGATGAGCTACAGGGTGGGCTCACAGCAAACCCTTGGCTATTGAAATCCCCTGAAATTTCAAGAGAAGAAGTGCTGAAATATGAATCCTGTTCTGGGTTTTACAGAAAACTCAACCAGTGACTGAAATCAGCCTCACTAGGTTGATCCTTTGCTAGAACACATCAAAAACTCCCACCCCATAAACTTTGAAATTCTCTTACACCTGATGAAATATTTTCAGCATAGGCTCAGTTTCTTGTTGTAAATTAAAAACATAATTGCAAATAGCAATTCAGAGGAGTCAAAAGACTCAACCCTGCTCTTACTGGCTCACTTGGGTAGGGTGGCTGCGTGGTAAAGTTGCTGTGTGCCATGAGAACCTTAGCTGCAGTCCAAGGTGGGATAATGAGCAAATCCCAGCCCTGAAGAGGTACCCCTACAAACTTGGAAGAGCTTTAGGCTCTGTTCTGGAGACCCCAGGGGATAGCACTGGGTGATTTCTAAGGGTTTTCAGAAGAGTAGCTTAGAAAATAATTCTACTTTTATGAAGTTTAGGCCTTCTACGGAGGGTCTGGACCTCTGTCAGAAAACCACAACCCCAGAAAGCTGCCATTTAGTGCTAATGCCTGAGGGTGAATGTGTTGAGAGCAATTCAAGCTCTGTCTTACTGCAAACATTCTCAAAGTGCTCCTAAAGCTACAGACTGCCCTGCCTTGCTTATGAGAAAAAGGCTTCCAGACAGTTGTGGATTATCTGAAGGAGGATGAAGGCATCTTCTGTGGAAGGATAAACAGGTTTGAAACCTTGTAAGTGGCTTATTCTGAATTATATAGTGTGACTGAAGAACAAAACCAGTCAGAGGAAGAGATTTATATTCTCCACATGTCAGGGTCAGTGCCTGCTTGGTCAAATGCCATTTTTGATTGCATCTCTACAGTGCTCCAAGTATTTTCCTCTTTCTTATTCAGATAATGCCAAAGAGCACAGCCAAAGCCATGAGAGACGGGGAGTGTGACAAGGGCTGAAGGGAAGCAGATGGAGGAGAGCTTGCCCACGGAAAGGCAGCCAGGCCACCAGTGTTGGTAAGTCCCTCCCTGCATGCCAGCTCAAGGACTGTTCAGAAAGCAGCTCCAAGTGTTTTCAGCATGGTGCCCATGAATAATTAACCCAAATGAAACAACAACTAGTGTTTCCTCACCAGCACGCCTTGTGGTCCCAGCTGCCAGTGGAGGAGTGTGGTGGCTGACTCAGTTCCTGAGAGTGCTGAGCCAGTGGAACCCCAGGAAAGGGGATTTCTTCCTGGGCGATGGAGCGAGGAGGAGCTGAGGTGGACTTTGCTTCGGGCCCTAGATGGGGACATGAGATATCTGAGCCTCCTTCTGACTTGTTCTCAGGGTTTTGCAGTAAGTTGCTGGTCTTGGCTTTTGTCTTCCTACCTGTAAGTGTGAGATAATTATTTTTCCCTTCCACCCTGTCCATCCAGCAGTAAATTACTCAGGTTACAGACTGTGGGTTCCAGAACATTTTTTATACAGTGGAGCCCCATTTCCAGGTTACAGGCTCTGTACAGCAAATAAGTGAGAAGTGCACTAGAGACAGTCCTGGAGCTTGGCAGCCTCTCTATGTCCAAAGGACAGGAACTGGTTGGTCTGTGTTAGAGCAACCACCTCACCTGATCTCAGGGACCCACATTTACACCAAAACTGCCTCATTTTGGAGCCAGGGTTTATATACAATGAGCCTCCTTGTGTTCTTCTTCTGTCTGTGGCTGGTCCCTTGCTTTGCCCCGCTCCAGTAACTTCTGAACCAGCTGACCTGATTCAACTGGATTTGATGGAAAGAGAGAGGTCTCATAGACCCAAGATTCCTGCAATTTTCATGAACAAACAGCAGCTGGATAGAAGAGAGACATTTAAGTTAATATTCTATTGAAGGAAAGGTAATTACACCTCTTGCTCCCTGCACATTTTGGGATGCAGCAGCCAGGTGACCAGCTGGCATTTAGATATGACTGGTCAATCAGTTCCTGCCCAGCTTCAAACCAGCCTCTGCACATGCTACCCTTTCCCTGCAAAGCAAGAAGCTGCTAGAACAGCCAAGGATTTTGGGAATCCCAGCCAACGGCTGGGAAGGTCTGGAGGGCATCAGGTGCCCTGAGGATACTGCAGTAAGCTGGGAGCACCAAGAAAGGAAGAAATAAAAAGCAGCTGTAATACAAATCAGAGGAAGAATGGGTTTCACCAGTTCCTTACTCACAGAACAGCTTGATTTTTAGGTTCAAACTTATTTTCAGGAAAAAATTTGGATGTTTCACTAATCTCTACAGTACTTTCCCCAGAAAATTCCAATGACTGGCAACTCTCACCAGACACCCCAAATCTGCATTTTCTGGTTTTTTTTTGGCCATGAGAAACCATTCAATTCTTTTTTTCCAACACAAGCATTTGACAAAATGCTATGGAAAACAGAGTTTTTCTTTTTCCTAAAGAACAAAAATATTTCCCCAAGAACATACTTAGACTTTGCACAGAAAGAGATTTTAAGACAAAAACATGAAACATAGTCACAGCTGAACATTTTTCAGTCCAAGCAACTGGGATGGACAAAGAGTGGGGTGGGACTAAGTGTGGGAAGATGGAATGTGAGTTTTCCAAGGTCAACCAACAAGGCAGGCGCTTGTGGAGAGCTGGTGGGTCAGCAGCTCTGCCACTTGACCACGCAGTGCCTCTGCGTGTCTCTCTATCCCAAAATAATGAATTTCTTGGAGAAGAGCCAGTACTTTCCTGAGTGCTTGGAAAGTGCCTCACACAGCCCTGAGTGTAGTCATAAATAATAATTAAAATTATAATAATATTATTAAAGTGGATGTGTGCCACTGGAGATGGGACACACTGAGCAACAGAGTCCTAAATCTACGCCCCTCGTCTAGTGAAAGGTACAGTTTGCTTCACAAAGCCTGGGAGACAGGATCTGCTTCCTTGGACTTGATAATCACAGTCTTTTGCTCTGCAAAAGGCAAACTGACCTGAGCTGAATTAGGCCCAGATCTACTTTAACACCTCCTGCCTGTAGCTGGCAACTCTGGTCAGCCCTGGAAGGCTTTTTGCAGCTCAGGGAGATATCTGGAAAGACTAAATTAACTGTGGTGGTGTGGGGAGCTGCCTGGACTAATGTTTTTTTCAGAGATAGGCTTTGATTGACACTTCAAATCTGCCTGACAATCTTTTATTCTAAGCGCAGTTGCTGCCTTTCTTGAGAGCAGGAAGAGCTGGTTTGGCTGCTGTCCTTCAAATGATGCATCTTATCACAAGGGAAAACATAGGAAAAAACCCACAACCACCTAGAAAGAGCCACAGCACCAGCAAAAGAAGAGGTAAAACTAACTAGATCTATTTGAGGTATTTCTGCTTTTTTTCTCTATGCCACAATCCAATGCAAGACACTTGAGAACTGACTGGTTTTTTTCTTTGTTTGCCTGTTAATTGTGTTGTTGTTTCCTGCAGGAGATTTGTTGAATGCTTTACTAATAGAACTGTGCAACTCTTTAGTGATGAGAGAATCATGGAATACCCTGGGTTGGAGGGGACCCACAAGGGTCATCAGCCCACCTGCACAGGCACCCCAAGAATCCCACCCTGCTGCACCCCTGGCAGCAGTGTCCAAATGCTCCTGGAGCTCTGGCAGCCTTGGGGCTGGGACCATTCCCTGGGCAGCCTGGGCAGTGCCCAGCACCCATGGGGGGAAGAACTTTCCTCAACATCCAATCTAAACCTCCCTGGCACAGCTGCAGCTGTTCCCTAACGTTGCTAATCCCAGTGCTGGGAAGACAGAGGGATAACCTCTTTTGCTCAGTTGTTTTACTCTGCCTCTTCTACTTGTCCTCCCCATGCTGCCTCTTACTCCTAGTTGCAGGTATCCTTAATGCTTGCTGAGTGGTGGGATCACACCACTCAGATGCTGTCAGAACAGGTGGAAGCCACTTTTTATAGTGTAATTTAGACACTGGGGGTTTACCTGAGTCTGGCCAAGAAGGTCATATCCTGCCAAATGGGCAGAGGAATGCTTCAAATCCTCTTCTGGACACACCTAGGGGAAAAATAAGTATTTTATTTGAGATGTCCTGTCTCTTCTTGCTTTTCTAGGTCCTTCAAAACTAACCAGGCTCTTCGGAATTTTGCCTTTTTGCAAAAGGCAAACTGACCTGAGCTGGATTAGGTCCAACATCCACTCTAACACCTCCTGCCTGTAGCTGGCAACTCTGGTCAGCCCTGGAAGGCTTTTTGCAGCTCAGGGAGATATCTGGAAAGACTAAATTAACTGGTATGGGGAGCTGCCTGGATACCAGAAAAGATGCTGACAGTAAGAACTACTGTGAAATGGATATTTCCCTTGTTGTCTGTGAACATAGGTGTGGACAAGACCAAGTACCAGCCCTGGAAGTTGTGTTAGGTCCTGAGTGTATTGCAAGATGGAGAAGTTTGCAACTTCACAGTGCTGCTCTGCGGATGGGACTGCTGCTTGTTGGGACTGTTTACCTTTGGGATCCTGCTACTGATGGAGCACCACAGACAGGATTATCCAAAGCACTGCTGTTTGCCTCCACCTTGGAGCTGCAGCCAGGCCTTTCCAACAACTCCTTGTCTTGAGCTTCATGAGCAGAAGACAAGCCCAGGCAGGTCATCTCCAGCAGTGGCTGTGCTCTAGGCAGCTCAGGCTGGGGCACGTTTCAGTGGCTCCTCTGTGCTTCTCCTGTACCTGAAACGTGCACGTATCAAATGTTTCAGTTTGCAGGGCCATCAACCTGGCAGCTTTCCTCGCTAAATTTACTTTTTAAAGTTACATCAGTGTTGTATCCAGAGGGAATGGAGGAACAGATGCAGCTTGTAAAGTCTGGCTTTAATTCACCCGCCTCATTTAATTTCCTGCCCTGCCTACTAATCAATGAGTCTGCACTAGCAGCTCCGGGAATACCACGGTTTTTCCACGTCCAGGAGAATCCAACAGAGTGGCTGAACTCCCGAGGTCTCAGGCAGGCCGTGGCACCCACCCTCCTTTGAGGCTGCTGCGTGAGGGATTTCCCTCCCCCCGACGCTCTCGCAGACACTCTCCAGCCCACAGCAGCTTCACTTCCTTGCAGGGCCCACTGGCACGGGGCAGCTGTATCACATTATCCCCTCTCAGCCTGTGTGGCATTCCCTCCTGGAAGTGCTCCCCTTCAAGGTTTACAGCCCCTGCCGGCCTCGCTTTGCAGGGCCGCAGCTCCTCCCTGGGCTGTGGCAGCCTCTGCTGGGGCCCCCCGGGCCTGCTCACCTGCCAGGGCCGCCAGCCGAGCCTGGCATGGGCTCCCTCCTCCCTCTCAGGGCAGGGGCAACGTCCCTGTGCCTTCCAGGGGTCCCTTCTCCAAGCACAGTGGCACCATCTCAGCTCAGTGCTGCTGTCAGGCCCTGCCTCAGACATTCAGGGCTGTCAGGAAGCAGCAGTGAAAGGGTTTCTGGCACTTTTGCTTTGTTTAAGCAGACTTCCTCTGTACTGGGGGGGGGGGTTTGGCTCCTGTTAATTCCAGGCAGTGCTGCTCTGTTGTTTAATCAGCCATTTTCAAAGCTCTGGGAGACAAGAAGGCTGCCTTTGCCTGCTAGTACCTATTTTTGTGACACCACTGCTTTACCTCATGTTTTGTGATCTGTACCAAACTGCTCTTTGCTTGCTAAAATGGACAATTAGGATCCAGTTGTAATGCAAATTGCGCAGTGGAATAAGAGCCGTGGGGAACAAAATCCCAAATAAGTAGTTATGTCAGCCTTTGTTATTGCATGGTGGCTTCAACTCAGCTCCTCCTCTGTGAAGGATCAGGAGGAGCGAATCTGTTGTGCCTTTGTGTTTTATAGGCACAAGCTCCATGTAAGGCTGCCTTTAGGCACTGGCAACCCTGATAGCGTGTGTGTGTGCAAACCTAACAGACAGATTCCGCCCACACTGGAAATTTGATGATTGTCTTGTTTTTTCAAGGCTCTGTTTTATATTACTATAGGCCAAACCCATGGGGTAATTGCCAGTGTCTGCACAGGGGCTGAGGTGGTGTGATGAGAGAGAAGCATAGAGATGCTGAAATTTCAATCTGCCACATAATGTGCTCCTAATCCTGATGGCCTTGTAATTGTGATGCTGTCACTGGTGTCATTGCAGTTGTTCTTGTCACTGTTTTCCCATGTTTGGTGCCAAATATTGTAAATGAAGAGAAATATTTAGATTTCTAAAGGAATCTAAATTTAATGTGGAATTAACCACACAGGAGCCTGAAAAGTCAAATGGAAGAGGTATGTTTTCATTTCAAATGGCGAGTCATAGCAATGTAAAGTGATATTTTGTTGATACAGTCGCTTTTACTGCAGATCTGCTTTGCATTTCCCCAGGCCACGGGGAACAAAGAAGGAAGCTGAATGTTTTCTGATCCTTGAAAACTGAGGTGGAATATCTGTGTTCATGAAGTGTTAGAGCTGGCACTTAGGAGGTCAGTGTTGTAAGGGTTACGTGAGCTTGTGCACTACCTGTGAGATCCAAAGTGAGAGCAATGCCTGTCCATATCTCATGGAAACAGTGGCTTCCAGAGGACAGCAAGGAACAAGTGTGAGAGGTGATGAAGCCAGATGGATGAGCTGAGTTCAAAGTCTCCTAGAAGCTATGGCAACATAACTTGTATATCTACTCAGAAAAGCCTTTGCAACTACCATAAATGACTTTAAATGACCTTATTTTCCTGCTAGCAGTGAAATAAGCAGCTTCAATGGGGAGGAGTAAATCCACTTGATTACACATGTTGCTGGGAATAGCACTCTTATTGGTTATTACTAATAACCCAATCTATTACTGGTAGCATGCCTGCTGAAACAGCCAGTCTTATCTGCCAGGGAATAACTGTACTGCTCCTAAATTTCCAATTACAATAGAACAAAGGGAGTCAGAAGGGCCTCAAGGGAGGAAACTCATAGGAAACAAAGTCAACATGGAGAACTTTGGTTATAAATAATGTGTGTGACAAATGAATGTATCGGGGCCAGTCTATCTTTTGAGGAGGATTTCTTCCAGGCAAGGCTGAGCTCCTTCTGTCCTGATGCTTTCCTAAGGCCATCCATGGTGTTTATATGTCAGGTCATGAGGTGATGGAGGTATTGGCTCATTGTCTAATGTTCTGGAGGAAAGAGGGACTTCCGGGCCTTGGGTGAGCAGAGCAGCTCAAGCTCAGGGCTTGAGCCCAGGATTTAGATGAAATTTCTCCACTGATCAGTGGCAAAGCACCTGATCACCCCAGCAGGGGTGTTCTCACACAACAACGGCCTGGGAAATTCTCTCTTGGAATAGATCAGATTCTGTTCTTATTTATGCGATTATAAATTCACTGTAGCTCTGTTTGAAACAACTGTTTTCATCTGATGTAAATAAGATCAAGATCTGGTCCAGGCTGCTTTTTTACACAATGGAAACTGACTGAATTATGGAAAACAGGAAACAAATCTAATGTAAATCTGAATGGAAATACTGCACTCTCTGTAACATCAGAATAAATTGGAAGGAAATCTGTTGATTCTAGTGGAATTCATCTGGATTTACACCAGACTGTGGCTCAGCATTTGTCAGTTGGCTGTGCACCGACATCAAAACTGAAACCATGCCACCTCATCTGAGTAGCTTTGAATGTTTTCTCCATTTTCCTTTATATTTAAGCAGTTGCCTCTGCATCCTGATGGCTGATTAGCCTTTTCAAACAAATAAACCCCTGCAAACAAGCATCAACAAATAAGCCTTCATCTCACTAGCATTTGCAGAATCTAAATGATGAATATGAAGTACTGAGTTTGGGTTTGAAGTCACTTAAACTTGCTCCTGCTCCTCTGTGTTCACATTGTAGAGCAGCAGGACTGAGCTCACACAGGGACAGATCTTGACAAAACTATTCTGATTTCCCCAAAGGAGGGAAATCCCAAAGGCAAATTCATTGCCCTCTCACCAACATTGGGAAGGGCCAGCAGTTTCCTAGGATGCACAGGATTTCCCCTTCAGTAGATCAGCAAAATATTGTCATTCTTTCGCTCTTGCTGTCTTCAGGCAGATGGTCAGAATAGAGCCGAAACCCCCCCTAATGGATCTAACAGGGAATCTAATGAATTTATTAGGTAATTGTGTCACACTCTGTCTCCACAGGCCAGTTCCTGTGCAGGGGAACATGGCAACCTGTGGGTACTTTTCATGGAAAAGCAAGAGGGTTTAATTAATGCCTGAGCAACAAATTTGACTCCCTGAGTGAAAGTCGCTGGAAAAACTCAGTATCTGAGCAAGAGCACAGCCACGTCAGCCCTTCCTTGATTCTCGTATACCCCAGCTTCTTACTTCATTCAGTTTTTAATCTGTGCTCATGTTTCTCTTCAGATAATTAGTAAAATGCATCTTAATTAAAACAAGAGGAGGAGAAGAAGACACACAAATGAAAGCTCTAAGTCAGTGGGATTCAGGGAGGGGCAAAGCCAGTATTCAAATACAAATCTTGAGGCAAACATGATAATAAGAGTTATGGAGAGTGTATCAAAGGTAAAGAGTTTTCTGAATCTTTAAGGTTCCTTCAAACTCAAACCATTCCGTGATTCTTTGATTCCTGAAGGTGAGCTCTGCCTAATTTGTGAGAGCTTTCTCACTGCTGCAGACCCTGTGTGCGATGTCTTTGCTGTCTTGTTTTTGTCCTTCACAGCATCACCTGGAATGCCAGGATGCACCTGCCAGTGGTGGTGTTGATACACAAACAGAAGCTCCAGCTTTCTCGTTATCACAGCCTCTCTAACTCTGTTTGCCATGTACCACAGGCTTGTTCCATCCATGCCAATGAAGTTGGCATGTGTGAACTTGGAAGCAAAGAGAGAGCATTAATGAGAAGAAGCTGGGTCTCAGCCCAGCCCAGCTCTCTGAAGGACTGCACCATATGCAGTCTATGATCACAGAATCATGGAACGTACAGAGCTGGGAGGGGCCCACAGGATCATCAAGTCCAGCCCCTGGCCCTGCATAGACCCCCCCAACTCTCCCCTGAGCATCCCTGGGAGCTCCTGGAGCTCGGGCGGCCTCGGGGCCGGGACCATTCCCTGGGGAGCCTGGGCAGTGCCCAGCACCCTCAGGGGGAAGAACTTTTCCCAATATCCATCCCAATACCCCTGACACTGCTCCAGCCTTTCCTAAGTCCTGTCCCTGTCCCAGAGCAGAGCTCAGCGCCTGCCCCTCCGCCTCCCCAAGGAGTCTCTCCTTGGTCTCCTCTGCTTTAGAGGGCTTACACTGGACTGCAAATGTCCATAATCCTAGGGAACCAGCTAAAGTCAATTTTCTGACCTCCTTGGAGAGTCTCTGGTCTTTACTCACTGCCTGATCCAAGAGCACACGAGAATAAAGCTGATATTGAGGTGAATGTAATGGGGCCACCAAATAGAGTCGAGAGAATCACAATTGCAGAGACATTTTCTGCTCCAGCAATTCAAGAAGATGGGGCGCAGATTTTTTGCGTTTATCGGAGTAAAACTCTTTAGGCAAGGACCTTAAAAGTGGGAATAATTATAATTTACTGTTCACACCGTGCAGTGGGGAATCAGGCCCAAGCTTGTAGCTACAAGCTTTAGCTATAAGTGCTGTGGACTGACTGTGCTGTACAGAGATTTACTGAGCCACACTGATTACAGAACTGCTTTCCCCAGGGAATGGCACTCTTTTATTCCAATACGGTTGTGAGACCCTACACTTGATTCTGATCTTACATTCTGAAAAATCAAGTGATTTTTGGTGGGTATGTGCCTGACTTTCTTGCATATGCATGTAGCGTGCCTTCAAGAGCTGATACAATTTTGACAAGATTCTTAAGAATGTTATTCTTCTTATTAAACCCTATTATGTTGGGAAGACTTCTGTCCATTTCCTCCCAGAGACTCTGTGAACACTGAGCTGGGTCTCATGGCAGGAATCAGGTTTGCCCATGACGGCAATGGGACAGGTTAGCCTGTAAACCCAGAGTAAATTTGCAAACTCTGTTTGATAAAAAGAAATGCATTAGTGGATTCTGTGGCTGATCTCCTGAAATGTCATTTGAATAGTTTTGACTGTGCATGTTTTATTCCTGGGAAATTTCACAGTACAAAAAGACTTTATTTTCCCTTCTTCATTTGCCAAGAATCTCTTTCAAAGTTGTTTGTAATATAGACTGAGGTTTGGGCCAGATCTTTAGCTCACGTAAGCACATGCATCTACATTGACTTCTATAAGAAGATTCTGATATACCTGAGCTGAGGATCAAGGACAAGAAAATGAAAGAAAGAAACTGCTAGGAATGAAGCTTTTTGACCAGAGAAATAGTTACTGCAAGAAACATGTTATTTAAAAAAAAAAAACTAAAAATTGATTTTTCTAAAATTATAAACTTATTCTTCAGGATATGAATGCCTAAAACAAGTCTTCAGGACCCAGTGCCATTCTTCCATCAATCCCTTTTTATGCTGTTAATTTGAGGCCTTTCCCACTGCTTTTCTGCTTTGCTTCCCAGGGGGTGTGCAGGAAACACTGGGTGGTTTGAATTAAAATATTCCACTGAAAAAAAAAGTAAAAAGATAATTTAAATAGAAAGTCTTTGCTGATAGCAAATTGGAGAATGTGGTGCTATGGATGAGCCTGGATTATTGTAGATTATTTTAGTGCTTCTAAAAGCAAATGCTCAAAAGCCAAATGCTGAGAATGCAACAGACAATATTTTTGGATTGATGTGTACAGATGTGCTCAGATCCAGGAGAGACAAGGCAGATGTGGGACTAAGGAGAACAACCCATAGACTAATGAGATACTAACATGGGGAATAAAAGGAGAAAAAAAGGAAAAATGAGTTAACTGAAGCCTTGGTCTAGCCCCAAGCTCATTAACAAGTGCTCAGAGAGGTGTTCAGAAGGACTCTAGACATAAAGTCATGAGGCAAGGCTGCATGAAAATGGAGAGTGTAGAAAAAGCACAATTCAGGGTTTAAGCCAGGGTTTAAGCTCTAGATACTTTTGGCTAGATCTGCTCAGTTCTGGCTGCTTACAACTTCCTCTGAAGCTTTTAGTACAGTAAAAGGATGCTGGAAGAGAGGAGTCTCCTGCTGCCAAGCCACCACCATCACTGGGGAGGTGACTCTTTTGTAGTTTAATAGTGGCTTGTCAGTTTTCAGGCCTGTCAGTGCAGTGCCTTTCTCCCACAGCCAGGAGCTCATTTTGTGTATATGAAAGAGGACAGAGCTGCTTTTTCTCTTAAAAGGAGAGAAGAAATACTCTTCCTAACGGGATCCCAGTGAAGGCACGGGACTATCAAATGCTGGGAGAATTCCCTAACAACATCAATTGTGATGATGCCAAAAGCAACAAAAGCTGCACTGAGAGATGGCGCAGGATGGGCGCCCTTGGTGAGATGTAGGGCCAGGCCATGGAATAGCTGCAGGTGCTTAAGGAAGGAACACGAGACCAGGAGATCCTAGGAAGTGGCCTTTCCTATTCCAGCTTCTGGAAACTCATGCTCTTCCCAGCACTTCTCCTTCCTGTTGCTGTTGACTGAATTATTGTTTCTATTTTCTGTCACTTTGAACAAGGGGAAAGGAGAGGAAGCAATTTCCAATGTGCTTCCCTGTCTGTCTGCTCCCTACAAATAGTTGTTTTTTCTTAAGGATAAGGGCAGAAGATAATTTCTTTAAGTGGCAGTTAAACTCCAGGTGGCTGTAGAAAGCTGCAGCTTTCTCCAGCTCCTGCAAAGACACAGCTTGAGTCCCAGGTTTCCCCACTTCCCTAAACCAGATTTTTTTTTCCCTGACTTTGTTTTGTGTTTGGTGGTGATTATACTTCTCCAGGGTAGCCCAAAGTGATTGGAACAGCAGGGAAAATGACAAGCTGAGGATTCTCCATAAGCTGGCTGTGCCCTTTTTCCAAAATGCACTAATTTCATAGAGCAGGGAACAGTTTCATCTCAATCCTGATTTGAACTCCTCGTGTTTCACCTGGAAAACCTCTGTTTTCCAAGCAGTGAGCCCAGTCCAATTTCCTTTTACCCCTGCTGTGCTGGCAAGCCTTAGGAAGAGACTTCGATCATGTTGGATGGAATACTGAGGGCTGGTGGAGCAATATTTGTGTTCCAAGGCTCCAAGTGAATCTCATCTGCAGACTTGTGTGATGGCTTTGGCTCATTAGCTAATGAGGTTAATGAGAACACCTGTATGAGCCATCTGATAGGAAGGGGCTGTGTCTAGCCCTGGTGATTGCTCAAGATGACACAGCTAGTCACTGGCAGAGCTGGCAGCCAGCAGAGCACAGCAGGGCAGGGTTCCATCTCCAGGTCTGAAGCCTTTTCATCCCCTCTCTGGAGCAAGTGGACGGACATGGACATGGGCACAGGCATGAGCTCAAGGAGATGGGTCATATTCAGCCTGCTGCTGGGCTTGTGCAGGGGGCTGGAATAGTTCTCCACTACCAGGGAGGCTCATGAACCTAGAGAGCTTCAGAGCCAGCCCACACCTTCACCTGCAAGGATATGTGAGCCACCAACTCTGAGAATCTTGCTGTCTCAGACAAGCTTACTATCAATGGCATCTAATAGCAGAATGTTACCGTTTCTACCTGGTTTTAATGATTTATCACCCCTGAATTATGCACCATGGGTGACAGTAATGTTCTCTGATGTGGATTGGTGGATGGAATTACATCTCTCTCTGTTTGGTGTGCTAACAGAATCAGAATTAATATTTTGTCTTGCCTGGCTTATCTTGGCTAGCAGGAGCTATTATTTCACCTACTCTGTTTCTCCTCCTCCTCTCTGTAACAACTGAAATAATTTGAATTTGAGCTATACTTGAAACAGGACTCACCTCAAATCAGATCTCCAATTCCTTGACCGCAGTCCGATCCCAGCACTATCAATCTCCATGGAGGCCAGGCAAAGTCAGTCGTGTAATTGGATGGATCAAGCAGGGAGAACACATTTTGTGGGTGACTGCAGACACTTGCATGCAAACACATTTGACTTTAACATGCTAGTCAGCATGGGGAAGAGTAAGTGAAAGCCTGCTGCACACCAGCCAGCACAACACACGGTCCTGCGCCCACGCCACGGACACACAACCCCTCCCTGGGCCTTGGGGACATCCCTGGAAGTGTGTGTCCGTGCACACCCAGAGGATCCTGTGCAGTCCTGCTGCATGGCTTAGAGAGTGTCTGGGCACACCTGTGGGTGAAAGCAAAGAGTATTTGATTACTTACAATCTGCTTTTCCTCTGCCCTTTCTTTTTCTGTGCTGTTCCCAATAGTGCTGAACCATGTCACCATGACCGGTTCCTGCCTCCCAGTGTGGGGTTCTGTGTTGGGTTAGATTCCATACATATTGCTTTGTTTGCCTTCTTTATTTCCCTTTCTCCTCCCTGCTCATGGTTGTTTGTTTTCTCTTCATGTGTGGCATAAAAAGGCTGTTTGAAGAGAAACTACCCAATCCAAAAGAAAGGCAATGTTGCTTTTGGAAGATCCAACTGAAGCCTGAGCAGAACTGATAGTAAATTATTAATTAGCTGGAGATTTTTATCAATTCTTTTCTTTGTTCTTACTTTTTCTTGTCTTTTTTCCCCCCTCCCTGAGTATTTTCTTAACCCTAATTAAAATGTGCTGGGCACAAAAGTGTAATGAAGAGCTAGACTCATTACTTTTGTTTATGGCAAAATCCAAGTGGAACAGAACTCTAAATGGGCTCTGGTTGAGTCCCATCTCCCCCCATAAAGACTGTAATAAATATCAGCCACATTGATTTTCCTTCTCCTGAACCTTTCCTATTTGTTCTGGTCTAAGTGAACTGTTTTCCTCTGAGGTTCTTTTACTCTAACTGTTCTATTATCTGTTGTTGTTCTTAATCTGTGTTCAGTGTGTAATTGAGATCCTAAGAGGGAGGTTAAGAGAAACCCCCTCAGGAAGACATCTGACCTACATGAAGAAAGAGAAAAAATAAAATAAATAACCCAAGCCATTGAGGCCAACTGCTCCATTTACCTGGTTGAGCCATTTCCTTCAGCAAGGACTTTCATCCATTCCAGGCTTAGCTTTCTGTAATTAATTCTGTGCATGTGTTTTTAACTTCAACTTGATTTTTGCATTGATTTCTTTGCCTCGGGGGAACATTTACCTATTCATTCCTTACATCTGATTTTCCCACTACCTGCAGTTATCCTCTGAACTGGTGTTATAGGCAGAGGTGGGATGTGGCCCCTTTCCTCTTCCTCTTTTCCTGCTGGGATTTAACCTGGCCCTAGTGACACAGGTACGTGTTGGGGGCGATGTAGAAGATGTCTCAAAGCATAAATGACAGCTACTGAATTCCCCTTGGGCTTCCCAGGGAATGAGGCATGAGCACGACTGAAAACTTCCCGAGAGACTGGGCAACCACGTTCACCCGACCTCAGACATTGCTTTCCATCCTCTCCATCCTCCTGATCTGGGCAGTCTCTCTCCTGAGCAGCTGAACCTCCTGTCCCCCTTGTTCGGCCACTGCCTCAGGGATGTATTGCAAATACATGGAATCCATTATTGCCTGCTTGCTGTACCAGTTCCCAAATCTCAGCAGATAAAGAGTTCTTAGTGTTTTCTTAATGTCTCTTTGTAGTTTATTAAAGGCCTAGGAGGCATGAGGGGGAAATGAGAATGTGACTCAGAAATCCCTGTTCTTAGCCACGTGCTTCCTTCACAATCTCATTTGTAACCAGACTATTACAAGTGAATTATCTGAGCCAAGTGGCAACACTGAAATGGGAGGGCTGGGGGAAGGGAAGCAAACTTCCCTCTGGTGCCTCTAGACATGAGCAGCTTAGTTCAGCCACTTTCATCTGCCCCTTTCTGCCCACATTGGATTTTTGCCGTTATTACAGGAGGATGGTTGGCACTGACAGTTGCAGACACGGCTGGATTGTTTTCCCCTCCAGACCTGATGGAAACGTGTCCCTTTTGGGGGGATGTTTCCGCGCTTGCCGCAGAGCTGGGAGAGGAGAGCCAAGTGCCGGTGTGGTGCCAGCTCTGCTCTCCTTGAAGAACCCTTGAGCTGACAGCTCGACTTGCCATCGTGTTTCCATGGCATTGCCATCATGTTTCCATGGCATTGCCACCGTGCCTGCTCCCTGGGCTGTCTGATAAACGGGAGAAGATTGGGATGAGGGATTACCAGGCGTTAAGTGATGCTGCTGAGCCAAAGCTCCCACTGCATTCATTATCAGAATCTCTCTTTTCTCCGGGGGATCGCCTGATCCAAACGGGGCAGGGTGAGGAGGTGACAGCTGCTGTGTCTGGGCCTGTACGAAGCAGTTGGGGCTCCTCCAGATCCTGGCTTGTCTCTTGGTGAAGGTCAGCTCCTGTTTCTAGTGAACCAGTTTACTGTTTCTCAGTAGGGGCTGGATCAAGCCTTCAAGGAATTAGATTCTGTTTCAGTTCACAGCTTAACTTCTCAAAAATTCCCTTTCGATCTCTCCTGTTCTGTTCAGGAATTGCTCTGAGTGTATCTATTGACTTTCCATGGAAAGTGGACATGGCCAAGTAAAAAACTTTGCTGCTGAAGATTTTACAGGAGTGATATTGACCTTCCCATAGATACTGAAGAGAATAGAAAGTCCTGATTCTCTGTAAAAGTAAACTAAAATTGTACTTGATGAGTTCTATAAAGTGCTTATAGATTTTTATTTTGTCCTACTTTGGCTGAAACATCTTTCTTTTTTTTTTTTT
>VYXF01007238.1:173105-292472 GCA_013397295.1 Polioptila caerulea
GGGAAGAGGATGGGGCAGGAGAAATGCAAAAGGGAAAGACAAGGAGGAGCACAGGCCAGAGCGTTATCAAAGGCTTTCGTTGTGTGCTAATGATGCTTTAATCCCGTAATGACATGGAGGTGCACGAACATGAATATGGAAGACAGGTACATCCAGGATCAAACAGGCTCGGGGGTTTTTTGTGTTTTCTCCTGAAATGCATCCAAACCACACTGTCAAACAGCATTTGCTGCACTTGTCTCTTTCTGCTGCTACTCTGCCTGGCAGCTGCACTAACACTGCTCCAGCAACAGGGCTAGGGAGGGAAAAGGGGCTGCAAACTTCCTTGAGGAAGAGGAAAATAACCATACACAACTCAGTATCCTCCCGAGACTGCCGGGCTCTGCTGCTGGCGCCGACAGCCCCGCAGATGGCAGTGGCAGGTTAGAATCCAGCTCAGCTCAGAGCTGTGCTCTGCTGCAGCCCGCGGATCTCAGCACTTGCAGCTCCTCTGATACCCACCAAGCCAACAACTTTTACCTGGCCCATGCTGGTTATCGTCCCCTTCAAGGGAAAGGTTTTCTTTCTGTTTTTTCTTGCTCCCTGGACAGTAGAAGAGCTGAGGCCATTCTCAAAGTAGTTCTAGGAGAAGAAGGGTGGCGATGGAAGACAGTGACACAGGACTGCGACAAGTAGAAAACTGGAGACATGAAGGGAGGAGCAGGGAGGAGCAGTGTGAGGTAGAGAGGGGGGCAGATGGAGAACAAAGCTGCCTAGCGGGGAAAAGGGAACATATTGGCACAAATTTCTCAGAGAAACTGTGGCTGCTCCATCTCTGGGAGTGTCCAAGGCTAGGTTGCACAAGGCTTGGAGCACCCTGGTTTAGTGGAAGGTGTCCCTGCCCATGGCAGGGGGTGGGACTGCTTTAAGATCCCACCAAGCCAAACTATTCTGTGATTCTACACCTTTTCCATGGCACTCCTGCAAGCTCTGGGGTGAACCCCAGATTCCCCATCCCTGGGAGTAGTGTGGATGAGAGGCACCTACCCATTACCATGCATTTATTTTCATGGTGCCATGAAAGCACAGGGGACTTCATAAGAGCAAGAAAATGGAGTCCTTACCTTTAAACAGTTTGCAACTCAGCAAGGAGAGAGAAGATTAATATGAGCTGGTGCTTTGGAGGGCAGAAGGGAGACAAAGTGCAGGAAGGGGACTTATATCGTCAAAGTATGGAACCAGGAGGTGAGCACAGGGAACTTAGTGGGGCAGGAACTACATATCCTGGTGTTAAGCAGCTGGATGTTGCATTGCAGTATCCTTTCCACCTGCTCTTCACTCAAATTTCCATCAGGAAAAAAGAATATTCCTGAGTTTAACTCCTACAAGTTCAGTGGGAGGGGCAGAAATCTACATTCTTTTATTTGGAAAATTTAATTATAATCTCACCAAGACACTAAAGAGTTGTTTACCTTCTCCAGTGCTCTCAGCAAAAGGAAAGGGATTCTGTGGCACTGTGGATTTCCTTGCTCTGTACCCTCCAGGACAAGTGATGACACCAAGTAACTCAAGAGCTGAGAGCAGATCCCTGCCCTAAGTTCAAACTTTGCAGGGCAGATGTGTGTGGATGTGTATACCAAGAGATATGGCTCATGGCAGGCTGCAGGTCTCCCCCAGCTGCTTGTGCCAGACTCCAGAATCCAGCATAGAAAACTTCTCCAGTTTGCTCTGAAGCTGCCACTAAGGACACCACACCCAGAAATGCTCCAACTTCACCCGAAGCCAGGGGCACATTCCACTGCTGGCTGTCTGCAAGAGCAGCACAGAGATGCAGAGCCCAATCCCTTCCCTGTCCTCCTGTGTCTTGTGTCCATGGTCAGTTTTCCCACACAGTGTTCTGGTTTCTCCTGTGCTGCTTGGACAAGAATAACACCCTGCCTTCCTCAGGAAGCCACATAACCAGGAGCTGTAAAGCCCTGCCTGACTTGGATCAGGTGGATTGCCTTGATGTCCTCATGGGCTCCCTGTGGAGGGGAAGTGGCTTCCAAGTGGGCATGTCTGGATTCCTCCTCTTCCCATCTACAGTATCAGGACACGAGCTGTTGCCCAGCAGCTCAGCCATTTCCTCACGGAGCAGCTCTTTGACCTTTGGCTGTGTTCTGCATACACAACACCCCGGGTTTAAATGAGGTAAAAGAATGAGAATATAAAGTGTGAGCTGATTGCAGGCTGCCCAAGCTGGGAAGGGAGCAAGCAGATATTAACATTAATCCATCACCCGTTGCTTTATTGTCAAAGTTGAGCAAAATTACTCCAGTGAGTCAGCTGCTACGGGAGAGCCAAGCAAGTGCTGGGAAATCCTGAGCATGGGTGGTAGCTTCAGCACTCCCCCTGCTCCCAGGCTTGAAGCAGCAGGTCAAGACGGCAGCTCTGAAAGGTCTTTTTACTCCCTTGGTCTTCCCCCTCACACTTTTTTGTCATGTACTTCTCTCTCATCCTCTCCCTCTTGCCAATGAACGATGGATCTGTCATTTTCATGTTTCCAGGGTAACGAAAAGAAGTTTCCCTCCAGCCCAGAGGCAGAACAAACCCATTCTGCTGGAAAATTCAAAGTGAAGATTAAAATTTGTAAAACAGCACACAACCTAGCCCAGCATCTCCCATTCCTGCCAAGTTGCCCAAACCACTGCGGATGAATGGCAGTGCTTGTGCCACCTGCAAGGGACTATCTAGAGGATCCCTTGTGGTAGTGGAGGGACAGTGCATGGACAGAGTGTTTAGTTTGTGGAGTCTTATAGCCAGCAATGGGTCTCGTGGCTCCCTCAAAATCAGCCCTCATCTCTGTGACTGGATGCAGACACGGCCTGGAGAGTGGCTTTTTTTTCCACAATGCTTCTGGATCTCTTAGTTGACCTGCTTGATCCTGCCCTGTCTAATCTGGCAGCATTAAGGACAGCAAGGAAGAATTAGCAGAACACCTTGTGCCCAAGTAGGAGCTCAAGTGGTCTTTAGGCAGGAGTTGGTCTGAGTTCCCTGAGAACCCCGAACAGCAAAGGGAATGATGTCCCAAGGCACTGAAGAGACGATGTGCTGGAGCAAACAACTTCACAAGACTTAAAGGGTGACAATTTATGCATTTCATATTTCAGGCCATCAAACTTTTTTCCTCCCAAACAAAACCTCTGGGTATTAAGTACCTGAGTTCCCCTCTGGAACTGATTCTAAGGCACCCCAGTCTTTAAACACCTAAATTTCTCCAGTGCCTTTGTTCTGCCTCTTACCAAACCATGCTCCCTGCCTGTGAAGTGTTTACATCCCAGTGATAAGACAAGAGCCAATAGTTTGATGCCAACAGATGGAAGCAATAAGCAAGAACAGGGACTGTAACAGAAATAATAAACAACCACACGTAGAACATTTTCTCCTACGCTAGCCAAGGAAAGTCCATTAATTCTCATCTGGAAATCCCTGTAACATTTGCAGCGAGGATCTGCCATGGCTGTTCATGCTGCTGCCCCACAGCACACATTTGCCTTGGTAATGCGAGCCATCACCCAGTAAATTCTGCACTTTTCTCCTACCAGCTCCTTTCCCAATACCCAGGGAAGAAGAAGGATATGCTGCCTGGTAAGAGCTGAGTGAGTAAAAGAAAGAAGGGTTTTTGCTTGGTAAACAAGCAGCTTAAACCCCATAGCCAAACCTGCTTTGCCCCAAGAAAAGGGAGAGGGGCAGCAGATTAAATATTGCTGAGGAGCAGCTCCAGACAGTGAGGACCAAATGACCCAACACCTCTGACCACACCAGCCCTAGCCCCTGCATGTGTCCAGCCCCACTGGGTGCTGCAACCACAGGCTGCACTAAGGAACACCAAGGCCAAACAACAGATTCACCTCGACAGCTGTGGACATCTTCTAAGAGCTACTGCTCCTAAGCTTGTATTCCTTCCCTGAGGACTGATCTTCCCCTCTGGCACCTTTCCCAGTCCTGAGCATCAGCTCCTTGGGTTGCTCCACGGGGGTGACTGTGACGGTTTCCTACCTGTCCCCTCACACACCCACGCCCACACTCAGCCTCTCACCTTGGTCACATTGTAAATGAGAAGGAAGTTGACGCACCAGTCATTGGTGAAACAGCATCTTCTTTCTCCTTGACATTCAGGCAGTTGAAAAGCTCCTTGTAGGGTCAAACACAGTGGCTTTTAAATAATGCATCATGTTCGTTAGTGTGTTGGCATTTAAATGCTGTCTGAGAGGATAAAAGCAACTGGGGTTCCAGTGCTCTATGTTCTTTATAATGGGGCCATTGGAAGCCCTTGTGCAGACACAACACTCCCACTGTCACCTGGCCCTCCACTCACCTGCTTCCTCTCCACATCATACCTCCCACACGTGTTCTGGCTCCTCATGCGTGGTCAGGAACATGCTTCCACCCTCACTTGCACATCCCATCCTTCTCCACATCCCTGTAACCTCATTCAGAGTTCATGCTGCTGGGCTGAGAGGATATACAGATAAATACACCTGGCCCTAGAATGTACCTGCGCCCCTCCTGGCACACAAAACAGCATGAACCCAATGGCTGTGGTTGCCTGGGGGTCTCTCATTGCTCTGGAGATGGGGAGGAAGAGATGGGTTTATGCCCCAAATCTAGGCTGTGACATAGGTTCTTTCAGAGGAACAGCCCTAAGCTGCCTCCAGAGCCTGCTGTGATACACAGACCTTCTTCCCAACGCCACAGCCATGGCCACGTTCCCTGCTAGAGCAAGAGAACTCAGAGGGTGTTGCGGTCTGTCCTCCTCCACCACTGCACTGTGGATGAGGAGAGAGGGGCAGCAGCAAGTATTCACCTTTCTAACAAGCACCTGAACATTTTGGAGGACCTGGGCTGAATTTTCAGGCTTGTGATGTGTTGCCAAGAGCTGTCACTTCTACTTGGATCAGTCATCTTGAGTAGTGTGTTAGCAGGTGGTGTTGCACCTCTGCCTGGGATCAGTGAGCAGAGATGGGGAAAGGAGCTGGAAACACAAGTGACCTTCTGCTGGTGCCTCTCCTGCTGCTGTTTGTCCCTGCAGAGCATTTCTGAAGTCACCCTCCACTGCCTTGTTTTAAAGCTGCTGGCAGGCAAAGGCGAGTTGGGATGGAGTCTCATCCAGCAGCCTGCTCTGGGGCCAGCATGTCTGCTCCCTGCCCGGGGTCCAGCTGTGCCAGGGCTGTGACCTTGCCCATTTTCCCAGTGCTTTCTGAGGTCTGTGATCAAAGGCCTTTGATACTGCCACAAAATGTATTTGTGGGGGGTCTTTGAGGGCAGGGGGCTTTCCCAAGGGTGTGTGCTGACCTGTGGCAGCAGAGGCAGCACCTGGGCATCCTGTCTCCTGCTCCACTCTGCTGACCAGTAGTTTATCCCTTACCAGCCCAGGAAGAGAGTCCTTGCTCCCCCAGACTAAACCTCTTTCCACCCCTGAGATCACTCTCAGCTCTTTCAGCCCTGTTTGCTTTGACCCAACCCTGCACTTCAATGCAGTGACATCAAAGGACTGAACAGCACAACCCCAAGGAGCAGGGAGAAAAGCACAATGCCAAAAAATAAGAGGAGAAAACATTGAGCTGATTTTTCATTATCCTGACACAACTGGACTGAAAGCCCTGGGACACCTGCAGACAGCCCAGTGCCTCTTGGGCTGCACCATCTCCCTTCCAATGGAGAGAAACACCACTGACCCTGTGATATGCCTCTGGAATTAGAGTGTGCAGCAATAAATAGAGGCTGTATTTTGAGGAAACTGCTGGTCTGTGATACACACCTTTGCCTGCAACACCATCCTCAGCATGCTTGAAAGGGCTTTGTCATATGCAACAGATAACCAGGCAAACATCAGGGGATCTGCTCCAGATTTACACCATGGCAGGAAGAGAATTGTTGCCCAAATAATTTGTGTGGGGTTTTTCTTTTTTTTCCTTTCTCCCCATCCCACCCCCCTCCACCCCAGTAATTAATTAACCTTGAGGGTTTACAGCAAATTGCCTTCCAGCAAAAATCAGGCCTCACTGTGATAGCAGTCCTAATTGCCACGTCAGATATTTCCTAGCCCCATTCATTCCCCAGCACCATCAGCTATTGTTATAAATTAATAAAGCCTGGACACATCCCGTATTTAAGAATGAAAGCACAGAGAGAGAGTGTGTGATGGAGCATTAAAGAGACAGGACAGCTGAAGGTTCCTGACAGGACCCCAAGATTCTGATCTCCCTCCCTTCTTTCCAAAAACAACAACAAAATATGGGACTGAAGGTATTTCTAAATGCAGCTCCCTAAAACTCATCCATCTGCCTAAAAACGCGTCCATTCAGAATTACAGTGTATTTTTAGACTGTAAAAGAGAGCAGATATAAATATGTCTTCATTCCTGCTGCAATCTCATTGGCTTGATCAATTACATCACTGATAGGTTTGATCCATGACATCCAAACAGAGATTCTATTAGAGAATGAGCATGCAGAGCATATACATATGTGTGTGCCTGGGGGATAGATCTGCTTTTATACATTTGTACATAATATATATATATATATATTTATGTACAGGCATGGACACACGTAACCTTCCCTTTTCTATTAAAAAAAAAAACCACAAAAAAATGCTGCTTGAATAATTTTCACAAATAAGACAAACCCCATATTTTGCTGGCAAAACGATTATGGCTGTCAGGTCTGATGGACGCAGTGTCTGCCATGAATTATTTATAGAGGCTAATTATAAGCTGGCAGATTTCTGGCACAAATGTGCTGGAGATCCCAGTTATCTGCGACTGATCTACTCCTCCCAGGTCCCTGAGGCACAAGAGGAGAGCAACAAATGGGACCAAACTGACTCACTCCATATGAGATGAGTTAGGTGGGGACTCAGCCCTGCTCCTTGGAAACTCTGCAAGGTCCAGCATGACCTCAAAAGTGACCCCCAAAGCACAAGGGTTGTGTGCTTCAAACTGCCCTCTCTGAGGATTTGATGAGGGCAATTGCTCTGTGAAACAGCTACGCTGCTGCCCCAGGAATCCACTGCCATATATCCAGCAGTGAGACATGGATGATATCCAAGAAAGGCATAAAAAAGGTGATAATGGCTCAAAGGCAGAGCCTCGCCTAATCAGCACTACTTCCTTCATCTCTTGTGCCTTTCCCTCTTATGATTTCCAACAGGAGAATTAGTGTGGCTCCTCCCCACCCTCAGCTGATTCCAGCACAGCCCCAGCAGCTGGTGGTGATGAGTTGCTGAAGGAAAGCAGTGAAAAGTGGATTTTTCACGGATGAGCTCGGAGGGTTTGAGAGGCCCTGTCCCAGCCCTCGCTAATCCACTCTGTTTGGGGTCTCTGAGGCACATCCCGAGCCTCTGCCAGAGCCCACACCAAGCATTGCGCCCCTGCAAACCCTGCCTGGCCAGGCCTGAGGTGTGAGGCTGAAGAAGAAGAGGGCTGCAGGGATGGACGATGCAGTGACCATCACCCTGGCCTGACTGAGAAGCAGAGGCACTGTCCCAGCCTGGACTGGGCACTGTGGCTGGGCTGGACACGGCAGGCAGTGTTACCTGCTGGCAGGCAGTGTCCCAGGCGGCTCTCCCTCCCTCCCGTCACTCCTCAACACTTTCCTGAAAGCCTGCTGTGGGTCTGGAGCTCTGGTTTAAAGCTCCTTGCTTTCTTTGAGGCTTTGGCCACTTTCCAGGACTTTTATTCACCCATCAGTCACTATCTGGAGAGCACAGCTTCAGAGGCATAGCCAAAGGTCAAAAGAAGTTCCCTGTTAAAAGTTTTCTCCTCAGCAGAACTTAAATACAGCATCAAACTCCACTGGAAGCATGATGCCTCCCCATGGCTGGAGCTCACCTCTGAGCAAACCAGAGCACAAAACTCCCAGGCTTTGACTGGAAATTCAAGAACATGTAGCAGGTTCTGCTCCACACCAAGAAACCTGGCATAAGGACAACATATAGCAAAGATCAGAAAATCCATGAACACAAATTCCACATCTGAGAGAAAGAGTTAAGGCAGATTTCTTGAGGCTTCTGCAACCCAATCATCTTCTGCCCAGTAATATAAGGCTTAATTCTGTTAGCAGTGGACACCTTAAGTGGGAAATTCAGGGCTTATTGGTTCAAATAATCCAACTAGTTTCCAACCTCAGTGGATATTTCATTACTGCCCAATGCCCAATGGAGCCAGTTACTGTGTCCTTAGGACACATGGGAAGAACGTGAACCCCTTCCTTGCCCTGGCTCCCCGGCAGCTCCAGTTCCCACTGAAATCAGTACTCCTCAGGGGGACTGTCAGTATCTGAGGCACAGCTTTGATTTCCCATGGGCTCTGGGGTCACACACAGCTACTCTGGCTGCAGCCACCAGCCCTGTGCACCAAGAGCAGATCCCCAAATCCCAAATGGGCTGGGAACACCTGAGGCAGAGTAAATAATCTCACCACACATCTGTCCACGTCCTTGCTCCCTTCAAAATAAAAGCGCAGGTTGTGAGCAAGAGAATGAATGTCCCTAATAAGGCCAGGGCTGGTAAATAACATTATGCCTTCATTTGCTCTGAACCATTCATATTCTTCCAAGCAGAAAGGTAACAGGAATTGTGCAGCAATAACAGACTGTCAGCTGTTGGGAGCCTGCAAACTTTGTCTCTTCTGTCAATGCATTCTAGAAGAATTACCCCTGAGAGACTTTTCTTTCTCTTTCCTTTTCCTCTTGACATGCTGTAGATATAAACTCTCTCCCTGCAAGGAAATTTCTTCTCCCATGCATTCCAAGCTCAGTGACATTCTTCACAGTGCCCTGGAGCACAGGGCCGCCATGTGCATCTGTCTCCTTGGTGTGAACTTAAAGATCAGGAGTCATTCATTTACAAAAATAGTGAGGACACTTTTTTAGTTCTTGCCCAAGTCTCTTCTTCAATCTAAAGTAAAAAGGAGCTTCCCAGATGCTGAGGAAGCAGAAGGCCTGCCCAGATACAGTGGGCACGTCAGGATAATTGGGATGCAGAGAAGACAGACCCAACTGATGACGTGCATAAATCTCCCTTGTCTATACTCTGCCTTCCCCAGCCTAGACTTCCTCTGCAGTTTTAATGTTTTGTTTCAACCTTTGGATTGCATTAAAATATTAATGCTAAGGTTTTATTATAATTTTATATTCTGCAGTTAATATTTTAATACAATAAAAACCCAAATTAAATCTTTCAATGTTGTTGGGCAAAATGATTATGCACAATTGAAACAAAACAATCCACTAGGGCTGGGAAGATGTTTTCTTGGAATTTTCCTGAGTGGTAACCAAATGTCCTTCTTTTGTTCTGATGGAAGGACAGCCCTCCCTGCTTTCAAAATATTAGGGATTCAATTGAAAGGTGTATTCAAGTGCCTCAAATTGAAACAAACACCCTTAATGTGGCTCAAGATTTACCTTGCTGTGAGATATGATGTAGCTCTGAGGCCTGAGAAGAGAGGGTATGGCCCAGAAAGGGCTGCAGCGAAGAGGTGAGACATGAGGATGCCCAGCCCTGCAGCCTCCTGCCACGGGCCATGCCAGCACTGTCTCGTGCTCCTGGCTTTGCTCTTCTGCCCCACAAACAGTCACACAGTGAAGACCACCTTGCTCTGCTATGACAGGGAAGGTGAGCAGGTGAACCCCTGGGAAATGTGAACCTCAGCTGTTCTGTTCTGTTCTGTGACCGCCTCAGGTCTCAAAACTTTGAGACACGTGCCTGTTATATCCCCTCCCCCCTCCCCCCCCCGCTTTTATGGCACAAGACAACTGTTAACACTTCCAAACAATTTCTCCATTTAAGAAAGATTAAGAGCAAAATTCTAGTGGGACTAATAGTGTGTAATCTTCTTTCCATTCCTCCTCCTGCATTATGAAGAAGAGTTCTCTGCAATGGCGTATTTCACACTCCGATGCTGATATTTCAATTTCCTGCTTAAGTTACAATAAAAACTGCCCACCCTGCTGATGCTCCCTTGAAGAATAACTTATGTTGATTGACATTTTTTAATTCCCCTTGGATGCAGCTAATGATTAAGAGATGCCAGGAAATTTAAAAGAATGTCCTACCTGCAGACTCCTCTAAGCTCCTTTGGAAGGCTTTGAAAAGCTTCCAATTTCAAGCACAAAATACAGCTACTGGTCTTCAAGCATCTTCCTTGCCTTCCCTTTCTTCCTCCCGTTTTTTTTCCCACCCCACATGAGGATACAATTAAATTCCTGGTACCAGTGAAAACAAAGGGAAATGAATTCATGGCAACAGGGCAATGCTGGGAGGACACACCTTCCCAAAGCTCAGGCCATGGCAGCAGTTTGCAGAACACTCTTCTCGCATTCCCAAACAGGTCTTTAGCACAGCCAACAGTTTGATGAAGCTGAAAAACCCATGACTGGGGTTTGTATTGATGATGGGGTCCCTGGGACCAGTTTCAAGACCGTGATGGGCAGAGCTGCATCTTTGTGGACAAAATGAGTGACACAAGTCAGGTGTTGGCAGAAGGGAGCAGAGGCACCAAGTCTCCGGTGTCAGCAGTTCCAAGATGTGCCCTGGAGTCACCCCGGTTCCTCCAGTTCTGCCAGACAACTTCAGCTACTGAGGGAAACTGCTGCAGAGGAAATGCTACAGAATCGGGCATCTGGCTATGAAATCAGGCTACAATCAGGCTGAAACTTGCTCCAAAATCAGTCCCTGCTCAGACACTCTCAAGCCAGCTTTGCTGAGATCCTCATGTGGATCAGACCTGAGAAAACATGACCTTCTTCTCCTCCTCGCACCCACACACCCTGCCCAGCACCCTGTCTGCCCCCACACACCTTTGTCCCTGCAATAAAAGAATCATTAATATTGTGTCCTTTTGCCAAGATAGCGAAGGTTTTCCTTGCATTTGGCAAAGCAGCTTTCTTCCTATCTTCTGTGGTCAGGAAGTGTTTCTCCATGAGGATTTGCCTGTATGGCAAGGATTTACTATTCCAATCAAAATTCAGCTCTACAGGCCACTAATCCTGCATATCTACAGCAGAATATTCCATCCAGCACAACCACATGAGGGAATTTCCCTGGGTGGACAAAATCTTAGAGGCCCTTTGCAGACTGCTAAGTGAAGAGGAAAAGGGAATTGGTCACTGGAGCTCCCCAAATTTCAGCAGATTCCCTCAGAAGCTGCTACAGGGTTGCTGAAACTCAGAGAGTTTAAAAGCAATCCCAAGCAAGGAAAGACTGAACATCATTTCAAAATGCTGAAGAATCTTCTCATCAAAATAATGTCAGAGCTTGTCACGGCGGAGGGAAAACAAACGCGCAGAACACGATGGTTCTGCATGAAATGTAAAATGCTGTTTAGTTAAAACAAAGCTCTTTCAAAGCACTCAATGGGGAAGCAGAGGGAGGGAAGACTGAAGGAAAAATGCACTTCATTTTGCAAGTTTAAAAGATATTTAAACAGGGAAACCTGTTGAGTCGTGCAGAGCCCTGCTTGTGCTTCCAGCACACACTGCTTGACACGGCCAAGGGCATTTACTGTCACTCAGGGAGATGGGAGCCCCTTCCCCTCAAGCTCCTCGGGCTCCTGCCCACTTCAGGACAGCCCCTTCTTCTGCTCTAGTCACCATGGGACAATGGGAGTGGAGGGAAGAAGCCTCTTTTAAATAATCAGAAGAAAGTAAGAGGAAGCAGTGCCAATGGGAACCTTGAAGAACACTTGCCAAGAGGTGTTGGATCCCTGCAAATTTAGTTCCTGCACAAAGACATTTCACTCCTTCCCTGGGCCTTGTTTCCCATGGCAGGAAACAAAATGCTGTTTACAGGGATGCACTGACAATGCTGCAGAAAGCCAAGGTTTGGAGTGTGGATTTCAGTGTGTCAATGTACTGTGGTACCCTCAACACAACCCTGCTCTGCCTATGCTTCCTGCTCTCCAGAAATCTTTTGGTCAAACCGGCTCTCAAGACCAAGAGGATTCCACAGAAGAGATGCAGGCAATGGGACTCCAGTCAGAAGAAAAGGTATTGCAAACTTTGGGGTTCCATCAACTCCTCCATTTTGCTGCTGTGAAAGAGAACAGGAGTCTGTTACTCTACCTATAAAGTCAGATCGATTTAATCTCCCCTTTCCCTGCCCATCTATGAGACAGATCTTTTTAACATGTACTAGTTAATATTAACAGCCCCAAAGGATACCACTGAGACAACAATGACAGAAATCACAGTAAAGGAAAGGAAAAAAAATCCACTCAGAATTGTGGAAGATCAGCATACCTGAGAAAAGAGACTTCCGTGGATATGTCTTTAATCTTTCCTGCTTCCAGCCCTTAATAGCAGAACCTGATTCGAAGACTTGGTGATTGATTTCCAGCCCAGACGCAAAGTGACAGGCTCATTTTCAAGTATTGCACAGCTATAATTCTGCGTTTTATTTGTTATTATTGTAACCTGCTGATGGAGAGGGGCTGCATTCAAGGTAGCGGGTAACAACTCTGGCTCAAGGCATTATTTAGAGTTGGGTGTTTAATGCCAGAGCCTCGTGCCTCTCGATATTTATGAAGAAGATGTGCCTGTAGCTCCAGTGCTCATATCTTATTTGTTTGTTGCTCAAACAAAGGATCAGGAAATTGGATGGTGTTTCTGGCGAGTGATATCATCTCAACAGTTAAGGGAAGGCCACTGGTCTTTACACATTTCTCCAGCACAGCAATGAGGAGAGCTGCCTCCAATTCAAGGTGAATGAGTCACCTTGGAAAATGCTTCATCTCTGTAAACAGGGAAAGGCTCTGCTCCATAAACCCACGGGAGAGAACAGCTCTCAACTAGGGCTGAGAGGCAGCCCCAAGGTTGTGGAGCCCAGCCCCGTTGCCTATCACTGATGTTTCTCTTCTGATTTACCAGAGTTTTCCCCATTTCTTGCCTTAATTTCTCCCTCTTCTTAAAGATCAAATTAGGAAACCTTGCCTTGGAGAACAGCACATGGCATTTTTCTCACTCAGAATAAAGTTCTTGGAATAAAAACCTTACCGCCAGATTCAGTGAGAGCATTCATCCCACTGGAGACCAGCATGGAAAATCCTGCTGGGGTTGTCAGGGCGTTTGGAGGATTAGAGCATATTTATGGAGCCAGTGCAATGGGCCATGCTGGGTGCCCCCTCGTCTAGGCCAGAACAGTGTCTTAGCCCTGATCTGTCAGCTTGGAAGCTGTCCCTGGTTTAAACCTCAGCTAATTCTCCTTGCCTTGCAGCATGGCTGCCCAAAGGAGAGGGTGCAGAACTTGCTGCACTCTTTGAACTTACCTGTGAGCTCCTAAATCACTCTGGCAGCTTGGAAAAGCTCATTCAGCCTGAGAAACTGATCCTGCTGCAGCAGCAGAAGCCAAGGAAGGGTTTTTATGCTCAAGCTCTGAAGTTTAACCTCTGCTTGCTTCTGTGCAGCAGCGAGTGGCATTTGTGGTCAGCACAGGAAACTGTAAGCAGTGATTTCTGGATGCTGCCTAGATACCCCTGAGATAGGCACAAAACAGGATTTCTTCACAGACTCAGAGTTTATGCTGAGATGTCTCTATGAAGTCTTTGGTGTTGCTCTTCCAGTTTCTCATTAATTGTGTAGAAGACCAAACACTGCCTACTGTCAAAAGGCTGCAAGCTCTGTAGGGCTCTGCAGAGAACACCAGCCCAGGGCATTAAGTGAAGGCAATTTGAAGGTGATCCGGTTTTACCTGTTTCTTAAAAACCTCTCATTTTCTAGGCTTTCTCACTACACCCTGGTCAGCAAGGCACTTCTGTTCAAGAAAGGAGGACCTGTAGCCCTTTGTGATATTGTTAGTGGGCATGGTGAGATTAGGTCAAAGCTTGGACTTGACAATCTCTGAGACTTGACTTTTCCAATCTTAATGCCTCTGTGATTCTGAGTGTCTGGCGTGCCAGCAGTCCACATGGAATGTGAACAAAGGCCCTGAGCCCTGTCTCTGTGCCAGCTGGTGACTCGTTGGATGCGCAGAGCATGGGGCCATAGCCTGGTCCTGTGCCAGGCTCCCTGGTGTGACCCAGGGCACCCACAGCGAGCCAGAGGCAGCCACGCTGCACTCTGCACCTGCCAGTTTGCCAATCCAAGAATGAGAGAGGACAGATTAAATATAAATCCCACCCAAGCTGCTACCAGTTCTATTTTGCCAGGGTGTTATTCATAAAAACAATCTCTGGTGCCAGCTCTAGTTTCCAGCCAGGGCTGCAAACTAATGAAATTGCCTTTTATACTGAGCATGCGAACCAGCCTCCTCTGCCTGCAGGAGTGGGCCACACTCCTCACTGTCAGCCTTCTGGGGGTGGTGGCAGTCAGGTCCTTATGGACTTGTCAGCAAATGGGACACTGAAATGAGGGCAGAGCTAAAATTGCTGGAGAAGCTCTGAAACTTTACCAAAGAGGAGACTGCAACAGGGAGGAGCGTGAGGGAAACAGCATCTCCCTGGATGTCCTGCAGCCATTCAGCGGGCCTGGAAGGGTAAAAGGACAGGGGAGAAGCAGGGAATTAGGACAGGTTTGTTAAATCCAAAATGTATTCCTCTGCCTCAGTGGTGGGACTGACAGGGGGACAGAACAGCAGAAGGGAAGCAGGGAGTGACGCTGTTGTGCCTCGGGTGCAGAATCATCCATCAGGCACAGCATCCTACCCCAGCCCGACCACCCCCGAGCCACAAGCACTTAAGCTCAATGTTTCTTCCAGTCAGCTTCCCTCTCTTCCCTTCCTAAAGCTGCTGGCAGCCTCTTTTCTCCACCAAACATGGCCCTCTTGTGTTCACAAGTGAAATATCGAGAAATCAATAACAACTGCTCATGAATATGAGAGGATTATTAGAGAAGTGGCTATTCCACACCTTAAACTCCATTTAGATGGCTCGGGGAGCCACGAGCAGCATCCTCCAGGCTCCTGCCCAAATCCCACAAGAGCGAGCTGAACATCCACTTGAGCGTCACAAAGATTTCTACCTTCCCTCTCACTACCACCTCCCTCGGTTGGGAAACAAAGATTCCTTGGAGGTTTGCAGGTCTAAATATGCCGTGCTTGGAAGAAATGAAGCCCAGGCGCTGTTTTGTGAGGGGTGGAGAGGAGGAGCAGCGGGAGAGCGGAGCGGCCACACCCGCAGGGATGCTGCAGCCCCGCTCGGGGCTCCGAAAGGAAACCGGCAGTGGTTTATAGCGGGGTTTCCATGGAGACCAAGTTTTGAAAGACTTAAGGTGGAATGATTATGTATGTTCTGAAGGGCTTGAGATAAAAATAACCTTGCTAAGCGTTGCGTGGACTAATTAGATGCTGATCCTTGCCTTGGAGCTCTCCTCGGTGGTGCCGTCACTGGGCCCCTGGGCTTGCCCACATGTTCCCGGCTAGTGTGCAATGGAGAACGCAGCACCTCGCCCAACAGCTGCCATCCCTGTTGCGTGTTTCCCTGGAAGGCTCTTATGCTTTTCAGAGGCTCGTCTCTTGCTACCACTCTGCCAGCTCAAGCAGAAACAACGTGTGCTCCAACCCTTCTGCTGCCAGACCTGCTGTCACCAACACCCAGGAAAAACCCCTGGGGTCACACAGTGGGCTTTGACTGTGGGTATGCAAAAGAAAGAAAGGAGCAGAAAGGTAAGGAGGAGCCCAGCAATGAGCTGGATTGATTTCCACCTGCCATGGCAAGGAAAGTCTGCCCTAGAAGCAACAAATTCACTGAAACCAGTCCAAAAGCATCTCTTTGATGGCAGCCCTCCAGCCTCAGACAAGGGTGTCCCACCTCCTGGGATTTACAGGAACTCCAGGGAGCCCCAGGGAGTGTCACATCCAGGGAAGGGGAGGGATGGTGGGGACATGGTTAGTTTGCTCCTTACCTGTATGAAACGCCCTGACATTGCTGTGTCTGGCACTGCTTCCACACCCAGGTACAAACAAGAAAACAAAATACAAGGGGGGAGACCCTCAGCCAAAGAAATGGGAGGTTCCCTGACAGCATCTGTCACCCCATGTTTTGATGGAACTATTACTCAGTCTTGGCCAAACCTTTAATCCCTCAGAGACTGCCTGGGTTTTTTTCATCACTTACTGAATAAAATGCACTTTGGGTTGCAGGTCAGCAACAACTGCTCATGCACTTAGGTCAAAACAGCAGAGTGGGAAAATTCCTTCAAAAGCTTCTCAATACTTTGCTTGGAAAAAATAGCATTTTGTTTGGAACTACAATAACAGGGTAAATGCATCCAAGAAAGCAACAGAATCTTTTGTTTAGACGGGGAAAACTCACAATTCTTTGAGGCCAGTTACTTCTACTTGAGCAGGGATAATGGAAAAAACTTTGTTTCAGGTGGCCTACCCCCATACCCATCACTCTCCAGTTTACTCCAGTTAAAGCCACACAACAAATTAGACATCTCACTCAGCTGCAGTCCTTAGCCAGAAGAGCAATTTCCACGCTGCCCTCAGCCCAGCTGTCTCACAGTCTGGCTATCGAACAAGCCACACTGACTCTCAGTATATTTTTCCTAAAGCAAATTCCTAATGATGGTTATGAAAACCTCCTTATGGTTTCCCAGCTGATGCAAAAGTAACATACAGTAAGAGACCCTGATTCACACATGAACATTTCTAAAAGCAGCCTCTGATTTTTGGGGCTGTGTGTGGGTCATGGAATCATGGAATACCCTGAGCTGGGAGGGACCCATGAGTATCATGGAATTCAATCTCTGTCCCTGCACAGACCCCCCAACAACCCCTCCTGGGCATCCCCGGGAGCTCCTGGAGCTCTGGCAGCCTCAGGGTCGGGACCATTCCCTGGGCAGCCTGGGCAGTGCCCAGCACCCTCGGGGGGAAGAACCTTTCCCTGAGCTCCATCCCAAGCCCTGACACAGCTCCAGCCCTTCCTGGGCTCGTGTCCCAGAGCAGAGCTCAGCCCCTGCCCCTCTGCCTGCCCTCGGGAGGAGCTGCAGCCCCCGAGGAGCCTCCCCTCAGTCTCCTGTGCTCCAGCTGAACGAGCCAAGTGCCCTCAGCTGCTCCTCAGAGCCTTCCCCAGCTCCGTGTCCATCCTTTGGACACTCTTCAGCAGCTTTGGATCCTTCTGAGCTTGTGGTGCCCAAAGTGCCCCAGCACTGAAGGTGAGGCTGCCCCAGTGCAGAGCAGAGCAGGGACAATCCTTGCCTGTGACCTCAGGTGCTCTTCAGGGACTAAGAATGAAACACCTTCACCACCAAATCCTGCTTCACACCTGACCAAGCTTCAACGCACTCAATAAGCAAGTGTTGACAACTTTTGCGTCACCGACTCTGCCTCCTTTGCTTTCTGATGGCTCTCACCCAAAGACTGAGGGAAGGAAAATAAAATCTCTTTGGTCTTCAACTTCTGAAGCCTGGCAGAAAGTGGCAAGTGATAGTAGAGCTGAAGGGATCCAGCTTTGCGGTGGTTTAGAAAAAGGGTAACAAAGACCATTTTTGATTCAAAGGATTGCTCCTCCAGGAGCTCTTCAGGCAGGATGGAGACTTCTGTCCCTGCTTCCACTCAGGAAGTAAGTTATTAGGGGGCCCTTTTCCCCCTTGCACCGAACAGTCCCCTGCAACCTCCCCTCTCTGCTGAAAGACTGCAGCATCTCCTTCAGAACTGTCTTTATTAGAGGCAGTTCCTGGCCATGGCAATGTCAGCTTGATGCAGCACCACTGATTACTGAGTGTGGCTGGTGCTTTCCTCAGGTGCAAATGGAAGAGACTCCAGCATCTATTTCTGCTTCCCATGGTACCCCCTATGAAGATCAGTCCTGCCTGAGCACAAGGGAGAGCTGCTTGAATTAATTCAGGCAGACAGCATGCTCCTCTCTGTAAACAGTGCCACAGCTCTGGCATCTGCAAAGGTTCCATGTGACGCAGGAGACCTGAGTCAGGGCACAAAGACATGATCGATGAGGGCAGGGACCAGGAGCAGGACATGTCTGCAGACAGCACAGCCCTGCAGTGTCCCGTGTTGTTCTCATGCCAGCACGAGAAGGAGGGAATGTTTGACATGAGCAGCAACAATGCGACTTTCCTCCTTCCTAAAACAGCAAGTTTCCAACTCATCACCTGCTCTCAATAGGGCCAACGAATTGCCAAATGGATTTAATTTCAGCCTGGTCTCCTATCAAACCAAGTTTAAGTGATTGGTGTGTGTGCACACTCATGTGTGCATTTATATCCTTCCCCTTTTTCCTTATTCCCCATAATTTTGAACTCACTGGCCAATTCAACTCTAATCCGACAGAGGCAGAAGTCTCAAAAAGGCTACATCCCAAGAGAAATGGCAAAAATACATATTTGATCAGGATTGGGAGACACTGTAATGAAGGGAATATCTGAAATGTCATCTCAAACCTTACTGCACACCACCCCAGAAGGGACTGAGCCAAAGCACTCCTTGCAGCAGCCTTTCCCCGAGGCTCAGGTGGACAGGATGCTTCAAGTTCTGCTTTGAATTTCCCTCCCAGGTTGCCTTTTTCCCAGCATCCAGATGTCTCCTGGGCTGCCAGGGAAAGCTGCTCATCAGGTGAGGTGATTGTGGCCCCCCGGTCACAAAAAGGCATCTTTAACCTTGAGAGAAAGGCAGATTTTGTGACCGTCTCCTTCAGAGATCCAGTGCCTCCTAACATGAACGTGCCCATTTACTGACACACATGAATTTGGATTGGCTTTTACTGATACCTGAGCCTCAGATCCCAAATCTGCAGTAGAACTGTTACTGAGTTTCTAGTCGCTCTCAGCCTCACCTTATCATCACCTTTGGCCCCCGTGGTGCCCCTGACCCACGGGCAGAGGCAGCCTCCCTGTGCCAGGCTCAACATCAGCTCTGACAAGGACTTCAGCAGGAATTTTCCTGACCCTCCCTACTGTGCCAGGACTTGATTATCTCCTGCACAGGGAAAAGCAGCTCATGTTCAGCTGTCAGCACAATGAAGGTGCCTTGAACCCCCAGTTTTCCTTCCCACTCCAGGAAGATCAGCACCAGCTGCTTCCAGGACTCCTGGGGAAAGGGAACAACAGAAATCCACTGCTGAAGGTCACCAGCCACAAAGCACCACAAGAGAGAGCGGGCAGAGCACACCAAAGATTAATGGCACTTCAAGGCTTAGATCTGTCTGTGCTGGCAGGGTCTGTGGAGACAGCCAATAAAGGCTAATATAATTTTACATACCAATGAGTCGTTTTAAGGAACAAAATGCCCAGATAAAGCCTGTACGTGGCCATACTCCTGTCCTGAGGAGCAGGGGCAGGTATTCCCCCCTGATCTACAGACAGCATTATTAAAGAAGAGAAATCCTGGATTTTGCAGGCTGAACCTGTGGGTTTGCAGTCTTTTGCTCAGGCAGTAAGGCCACTGTCAAGAACGTGGCTGGGGCAGCATGGCCCCGGGCACAGTGCAGGGCTGTATGCCCCAGGCTCTCACCCTTGCTCTGGCACTGGAGCCTCGGTGGCCTTGGAGAATTTATGCTTCCTCTCAGTGCCCCTGTTAAAACAAGGATCCTGACACTGTCTGCCTTTGTAAAGCACCCTCGGAGCTCACAAAGAGGAGCACTGCATCACAGAGAGTTATTGCTCCATCTGATCCTTTTCTTGCCCTCCTCAAGTGAATATCTGAGCATCTCCCAGACCTGCACCCAGCAATATGACTCACATCTGTCATATGCAACTCCTCTGTGATCCCCAAAGGGAAAATGAGGTCTATGGTGGAGTGTTTTGTCTTGGTAGGGTTGTTTCATGTCTAGGCTCTGTTCCTAGGAGAAGGGCTCCCCATGTGTATTGTTTTTTAAGCCACCTACAGTGTCTGTCTGTGTGCAAGGGAAGGGAGGGAGAGAAGCTGCTCAGAAACCAGGCAACAGGCAGCCATTTACAGAGTGAGGTCATCCCCACCTGACATTTAGAGGCAAAATATGCTTGGAAGAGGAGGTTTTCCAACCCCAAGGGCACCAGCTTGGTTAGGGCTGAGCCTTGGTCCAGTAAAATGCACTGGGACCCTTATTTTTCCACCTTAACTCCTGTCCCTCTCCTGAGATCTGGGAGAGAGAGGGAATTAAAAATCATTGAAAGCTTTCCTTTCCTCTGCCCCCACTGCCCTCTTTCCCTGGGAAACAGTGGGGCTCTGGTAGGTGAGGACAGGCAACAGGGAGCCACATTCTGCTGAAAGTTCCATCTTTGGTGCCCCGGGCTGCAGAACACGTGAGATTCCTCCTGCTCACACAGCGCTGAGCACCAGGGCTTGGATCTCTGTGAAGCTCCAAGGTAGCAGGAGGTGGGCATGGCCTTCCCCCCTCGCCACCTCATGCATCTGCTTTCCTCCAGATCCAGCTGTGGGAGGAAGCTCAGAGGATTTGAAGGTGTCTGGAGCGTGGTCAGCCCTGTGACTCCCATGATCTCTTAGCAGAGGTGCAGGAGAAAAGGAAAACATGGAATATCCTCCTCAAAAAAACCCTGGGACTTTTAAATAGTCTTTCCAAAGAAACAATTTATTTCTTTTCTTTGCAAAAACATCCCATGAAAGGACAAGTTTTTAATTTCAGGAACATTTGATTTTAGGATCTTTCTGAAAGCCTCAAACAAAAGTTGAGGGGGCGGTCTGGACACAACTTTTCAATACTTGAAAATGAGAATTTCCACCATCTTTCATTCCCCTTGTCATAAAAGATTTATTTCATGGTCTATTTGGAAAGTACTGGTTTTTAGTTTCACTCTTTTTTCTTTCAGACTCACAACAAACCCCACCTTTCTACAACCTGAGTATTCCCTGCCCTGTGCTGAGACCTCCTTGTCTCCCCATGAGGCACCTTCTCACCAGCATCAGGCATGGATGGAGCCTGCAGGGCAGCAGTTAATGTGGTAATTCTCCAAGGATTTTGTTTAGAGTTTTATAGCATTACACACCAGCCTTATTGGATTTAAATGGCTTAAATTAACTGGGTTATTTAATGGATTGTCCAGATTAGGGAGGAATCTGCAAAGGCTGTTACTTCAAGAAGAGCAGCTGCATGGGAAGAAAAGATCTCCCAGTAACATTAATATCCTGGAGGCTCACAAGTCCTGTCAGGCCACTCCTGTCCTTTATTGACATTCTCTCATATGCATTTAGTCAGGTTTGTGTTTAGTTTAATAATCTCCTGAAAGTTTAATTGTTGCTTTATTCATCCATGACCTTTCCTTCTCATCTGGAGACATATTATTGCTAATCTACAAATTTCAAGAACCAGATTTATTTGCAAAACCAATTATTCTGCTATGCAAATCTCTTCTCTTCCTGCAGCCTGCCTGAACAGGGCTTTTTACCTCCGCCATAATATATAGACACTATTCAAATATTTAAATGTAAAATTTATCTATATTTCTTTTCAAGCACACCCAGGTTCTGTGTGGTGTAAAGTTAATTAAAATCTTTAGAATCAAAAGCAGGTCCCCTGACCTTGATCCAGACCTGAGAGACTTTAACCTCCAAAGTCGTCAGTTAACCACAGGGGACCTGGAACTACCAGCAAAGTGGAGATCTCTGCCCTGCCAGTGGAGTTCTAAAGGAGAAACACATCTCTCCATTAGTGTCAGACACAACGCCAGTGCAGCCCCGGGGCACACATGGCTCTCCTGGGCGGCTGCAGGACCTGAAGGAGGGGCAGGAAAATGCTCTCACCGAGGTCTTTGCTACAGATCTTCACCCCAAAACATTCTCAGTGGCACCTCCCCTCAGCCTCAGGAGCTCTAATCCTGCTGGCACAGCGTGGGACACAGGACACTTAACAGAGCCATGGGATGGCCTGCGTTGGCAGGGAGTTTAAATGTCCTCCTGTTCCACCCCTTGCCATGGGCCAGGTTGCTCAGAGCCACATCCAGCCTGGTCTTGAGCACTTCCAGGGGTAGGGATGCTGTGGGGCTGCTCTGGGCCTCTGCAGATCCAGGAACTTGATCTCTCTTCCCAAATACTCAGTGGCTATAATACTTGACATTAGTCATTCGTTTCAAAGTATTGAAAAGTTGTGTCCAGACCACTCAACATTTGTTTGGGGCTTTCAGAAAAATCCTAAAATCAAATGTTCCTGAAATGAAAAACTTGTCCTTTCATGGGACTTTTTGCAAAGAAAATAAAGAAATTATTTCTTTGGGAAAAAAAATTTAAAAGTCAAAGGGGCTTTTTGAGGAGAACGTTCCACGTTTTCCTTTTCTCCTCCACTCTACTAACAGGGAAACAACTTTAGCTGTCCTCTGCCTCAATTTCCCCACTTTCATCACTGACAGGAGAACTGCCTGTTTCTGTTCATTCAGGATCTGAAGTGTGGAGTGTCACCTACTGTAATCCTCCTGCCCAAAGTCACAGTCACTGTCGTATGGCTACGGAGCATCACTACCACAATTACAGGCAACCAAGAAATCAACATTTTATACTAAGCCTCATGCCACTGAATGGCATTATCAGGGAAGCTCACACAATTAAAACATAATTCAGTGGAGCGATGTCAAGGACTTTATCCATGAGCAAACTAAGGAAGCATTAGCCATGGGATTAGAGGGAGGGCAGTGTGGGTGCCAGCCAGAGAGCAGAGAGTTGTGCTTGTGCTCCCAGCACTTACCCTGGAGCTGTGCCTGCTCATCCAACACCCACCTCCTGGGCTCAGGGGGCTCTGAAACCTGCAGGGCATCCAGAGCTGACAGCTCAGCTTCACCAGGTGGCTGCAGAGAATCCAGGATCCACTGGTGCTCTTCTGGATGACTGAAGGGAAGGAAGCAGGAATTAAAAGGGGGAGATTTTGAGTCAGGTAGAGATAGTGCAGGGCTATATTTGCTGAGAAAGACAGTCTTTGTTCTTGCCCCAACATGTGAAATGTTTGCAGTCCTAGGTCTGGAAAAAACAGCATGAGCTACAGATGAATCCCATGGGGACAGCAAAGTACCCCAGATTGCCAGGAGAGGCCACGGCCCCCTCAGCTACAAATGCACTTGGACCTGACTGAGAAAGAGCAGCTCCTGAGCATTTTGCTCCAAGTTGATAAGACAGAAATAGTTCTGTATCTCACCAATAAATCACCACTACCAGACTGATGGACAGGGAACAGCTCCAGCTGCCTTTCACTGAAAGGGAATCACTTGTGCACATGGAAACAGGACTGGGGCTGTGCGTGGTTGGAACAGCCAGCTCCTGTCCCACGTACTGCAGCAGGGAAGGAAGGAGGATGAGGATAATTTATTCCTTGAAATGTAGTGGAGTGAGAGCTCTGCTTTAGACATACAACCACAGATGGGCCTTAGACACTTGTGTCAGAACAGCGCCTTTTTCCTGGATACCTGCAGACCTCAGAGGAGGGAACTGGTCATCTCCTGGCAGCCAAACCCACTGCTTCAGTAACCCACACCCACTGGCTTCAGTAAACGCTGGCTCAAGCTTTCTGTATTTCAGATATGAGTGGCTTTAAGCTGTTTTTCACAGTCTGTGGATTGTTTCTCTTGCTCAAATAATTTAGCTTTAACCTGAGGCTGTGGGCTCAATCCTTGCTGTCAAAACCCAGTGTGTAGCTTTGCATGCAGCTCCTGAGGGTATGGGGGATACAATATGAATCTCCCTGGCTCCTTCAAAGTCTTGCAGAGCTGCTTTGTGTGTGTAGAAATCAACATAAATAAAAATAAATCTGACAGGCTTTGGTCTGTGTTTCTCCAGTATATCCTTGTCTGCACTGGATTTACCCAGGTTGGTTTCTATCTAACAGCATCAACAGGGGATGTTTACAGTGGGACAGACTCCAGTAAATACCAGCAGGGATAAGGGTCCCCTCACAAATATTTCCAGGCCAAGTAACAAATAATGTTCAGCCCATGGGCATGGGAGCCACCAGCAATCCCTTTCTGCGGCTTGCACACACGATCTGCTCGGGGCACCCCAACCCCACGTGCTCAGCAAACCAGGCAGCTTTAATTACCTCTGTAAATGGAAGTTTCAATGCAAATTGCTCTGTTTTCACTGCTAGCTTCACTTGAGTTAAGAATTACTTTTTGTTCTTCTAAGCAGAGGCAAACAAGACTCACAAAATCCTGCAACAGTGTCCAACTACGCTTGGAGCTGGGAACATCAGAGTTTCTAGTGAGAAAAGAGGCCACGTTTCCCTGCTGCTGCCTGTGCTGTGGCGTGGGCATAAATGAAATGTGAATTAATTACACCACTCTTACCAATGCAAATGATTACTGAGGAGCTGCAATCCAAGGTGAAGCTGAGCCTTTAGTAGGTTTATTTTAAGCTCAGACACCATTAAATATACCAGAAACACGAAAGAAACTTTCCCTCTGTGACATTTGGATGAAAATGTGACTGATTCTAAATGATTCTAGGATTTTCTGGTGCCCTGCAGCTGGACTCTGGCACATGTTCTGGGCTGGCCACAGGCACCCTGTGCTGGGACAAATGCCTCTGTGAAGGTTTGCCCTAACTGGCCATCCTCATTTTGCCAGAGTTGTTTGATATTTTTAGCTTTTCATCACAAACTGACTCTCATCTTGTCTCACAAAGCTGCTATTGAGGCAGAACTCCACTGAAATCCCACCTCTAATCTAACTGCGTGTCTGATCCATTGACACTGAACCCTCTGGAAAGCTGTGGGTAGCATCACTTTGCTCTAATGCATATTCAGGCAACGAAGGAACTGAGCTGTGGCTTTGGTTGATGGACCCTTCAGTGACAAATTCAGCCAATTGCACCCAGGCCCTTCTTCTCATCCCTGTCCTCTCGTTATCCTGCACTGTGCTGACCCACCCACGTGTGTGGACAGGCTGAGGAAAGGGCTGGGCCAGTGGATCAGCTGAGAAGAAAAACTAACTCTTTTTTTGCGGGGTTGATATTGAGCCAGATAGTTCCATAACCCACTTCACACACACAGAGCCATGTCAGAACAGTGCAGGGTGCCCGTGGGCAGGAGAGGGATCAGCAGGGAGCTGAGGGGACACCCTCAGCCTGTTCTTGCCATCATGGGTTTTGGTGCATGTTCCCACATGCTCCAGACCTGTCTTTCCAAAATCGGTGTCACTCTCCTCACTTCCCAAAGCCACAAAGAGCAGCAGCAGCCTCTGAAATGATATCAGCACTCAGCTCCTCTGCCAAAAAACAAGATCCTCTGTCTCCAGATTACGCTCATCTTTTCCACTTCTTCAAATAATATATTCTTATAATTTGTCACATAGCTGGTGGTTTCCAAACATCATTTCCCCAATGGAGGCTAAGGGGGAAAGCTATTCTTCAGGTCAACTTGTGAGTCATTTGGCTTGCCAGTCAACCAAGTCTCACTCACTTGGAGACAATATATCTGAGCTATAAAACCTCAACTCAAAACATAACTCACCAAATTTAGTGAGTAGCCTGTCATCACTGAGAGCAATGATCCTTAACCCCTTATCTAGCTCCAGGGAATCATTATCTGCAGTAGTTAATTTAAGCTTGTTTTAAGTAATAAAAAAGCATTTCTTTCTGCTAAAAATGTCTGATTCTACTACTGCTTCATTATTCCGTTTCATACTAAGAGGTTTTTTTAAAATTGATTTCTGCTCAAATTGACATTCAAAAAAATACCCAGCATACTAGCCAATTAACATGGTTACTGGCCAAATTCCCAAGTGTTTTTGCTAGCCTGGCAAGGGCTGCAGAAGCCTCCAAAAAAAATGAAGGTGAGTTTAATCCACTCTTGTTGAGCTGTGCACATATGAACTGTCAGCCCAGCCCTTGCAGAGGGCGCCAGGCAGGGATTTCCAGGCTGCAGAGGGCACAGGTTGGACTCTGGGTTCATTGCCCTCACCTCATCTGTACGCACCACCTCCTTTCAGCACAGTCTCTCAAGAGTATCCCTTCAAGTTCTCTTTGCACCGTTCTCTGAACATTTCTGTACAAAAATAAAACAATCAGGTGCAATGGTGCAGTGCCTTGCAGGTTTCAGCTCCTCTTCAGGCGAACTGCAGTGAAGGCTGGGGGCAGCTCCTGACACTAATACCAGCCAGGAAGGGGCCTGAGAAGCGCAACTCAGCTCATAGGAAATATTCCCTCACAGCTGGGGCTCCAGCAGGATGAGAAGGGTCGGGCTGAAGGCTGTACATCAGTCACTGATATATAGAGTGGAAAAAGAAACACACCAGGAAACAACAAAAGCAAGTTGACCAGTTAGGAACGCAATCACCCCCAAACTTCTGAGGCTGGCACAATGACCACAAACCCTTGAGCAATCCATCTGTCAGCTGGGAAGATGTGATTCAGATAGGGAAGGGAGTCTATGGAAACCAATTTACTTGAAGAAGGAAGAAACTTTAATCAGTCAGGGTTCAAAAGGCCTGTAACTCATGTCAGAGCAGAGCAAATCTGATTGTACACTCATCACAGGTGAACAAAAGATCAGAGAAGACAAAACAATTACAAGCAGATAATGAACTGGATACTCAGCAGCACAGACAGAGTCTCTAAAGAGTGAATCCAATGTGCCCATAACAGCAAGAAGAGCAGGAGGAAGGAGATCCAGCAGGACTGGCCTCATTTCCCATGTGCTGCAGTCCCTGGTCCACTCTGGAAGAGAGGACAGCCCAAATTTAACCCTGAAGATGCTGTGGTTTGGGAGTCAGTGCTTTTCCAAACCCTCTCCTTTGTGGCTTGTGCTGCAATCACCAAAATGTGAAGGAGACTTTGAACCCATTTCCAGTTCCTCAGTTCCAAACTACCAGCTGTTTTAGGATGGCTGCTTCTGCCCTTCCTGCTCTACTGGAGACCTGACACTTGCTTTGCGGGGTATGAACGATTGTTCTCCAAAGCATCAGCTCTGAAGAAATAATTGCCCCAGGGAGCCCTGAGCTGTAGTCGTGGGGAGAGGCAGATTAGAGGAATCAGTCTCATTTTCCACTGGAACAGCTGGGAATGTGCATGCACTGTGGGTGACTGTCTCAGATGAGACAGGTTATGAGCAGCTGACAGAAAGGAATGTCTCAAACTGCTCCATCGCCTGTGCCTGCCCAACTGCTCCGTGCGCCGAGGCACAGACACCCAGCAGGATGTTTGCTCTGCTCTTCCAGCCCTCTGTGGAGCAGGGAAAAAGGGAATCTAAAATCCACCTCTGCCAGAGGGGCTCGTGATGCCCCACACAAGGAGGGTGATCTCCAGCCCCACTGGTACTTGGGATCCTGGAGCCAGAGGCTGCAGGGGCTGTGCGGGTGTGGGGTGCTCACACTCACACACAGCACCATCTCCACAGGGCTGAGGAGATCCAGGCACCAGCTCTGCTGTGCCCCATTGCAGGTGGGAGGACTCAGGGGAGCTCCAGGGGCCTCTGGGGTGGGGGCCTGTGTGAGAAGAGCCTTGTAGAGAGCAGGAGATAATTATTTCAGAAGAAATCCTAACGCCTTCTTAGAGAACAATACTTATCTTTCCATCTCTCCTGATGATCCCTTATCATTACCCAATCCTCCTGGGCTTCACAGACATTAGCTAATCTTGTGATAAGAGATTAAGAGAAAAGCCACGACACGTTCCCAGCCATTAATGGCAATTCCCCCAAAGCTGTGTGTGTGACGCAGAGACCCCGAGATGCCTTACAGGCATTGCTCCGTGTGAAAGACAAAGGCAGAAACCTGATTATTCCCAGTTGACCTGCTGGGTACTTAGTCATGGTTGTTTGAGTTGTTTTAAGATGAGAAAAATATTATCATTAGGAGGAGCTGTGCTAGATGGTAGAGCAGCAATAGCTGGAGCTTTGATTATGCCCATGGAGAGAGAAAGGTGCCAGAGGGTAACGCAGCATTCTGGGAATATTCCCTGCATTCAGAGCAGAACCATCTCTAATGGGAAGGCCAGGCTTTTACTCCAGATTGGGATAAACCACACCGAAACTGGTAGGCTTCAGCTGTTACTCCCCAGTAAGAGCTGCAGCTAACCAAATGCCCTCACTGTAAATAGGAAGGAAATGCAGAGCTGCACTGAGTGGAATATTTTGAGGAGAATTCCTGGTTTAATTTGCGGAGGGAGTGATAAAAGGAGTAGCAGACCAAAGCCAAACACAGCCATGTGTGTCTTGTGGGGAGGCAGACACGTGGAACGTATTTCTGAGTTGTGTTTATATATGAAAAGTTTGGAGCTGTTGCTTTAGCTTGTGGGGTTTCTCCCCTGATCTAAAATCCAGACCTTTGTACATCCATGTAAGCAAAATTGCCTCAAGGATACTTGACTTCAGCATTAGCTTCCTCCTAACAAGAGCAGCCTTCAATATCTCCAACTCAGTCTACAGTATCTCCTACTGTAGTCAAAAAGCCAGAGCACTGAGCAGCAAAATGCAGAATTCCCCACCCTGGGACATCACCCAAGGCATTTTCTGGAGGATGGTGGCCAGGTTTCACAGCATGGCCCTCTGTCTTGGAAACCACCTTTGAGAAACTGCTCTACATCCAGAACTTGTTGCTCTACAGCAGCATAAATCCAGGATCCCCACGGCAGCTGCATTTTCCAATGCTTCCAGTGCTGTGAACTCTTTCCTGCCCACAAACAGCAAGTTTCATTAGCCCAAATAGCTTTTGCTTTCACAAAGACACATACCAAAGAAGAAAGAACAAAAATAACATCTCTTGCCCAGGACAACACAATGTGTGTATTTTCTGGCTCACTTTCTGCAATGGCAACAGTTTTTGAAGTCAAAAATATCCCAGAGATGGTCTGTGGTGCATTGAGCAACATTTGATACGAGGACCACAGACAAACTGAAGTCTTTGCTGCAAGATCAGAGGGCATTGGGGAGAGCAACTTTCTGAGACACATCCTTCTCCACCAAGAGCAAAAATAGCACAGAAAACCTCTCTCCTTGAATACATTTCATTCTGCATTAAACGTTATGGTTTCTGAGAGCTGCTCCTGTGCAAAACCAACACTGTTACTTATGAAACAATGCATCAAACCCACAGATGGGAATCGGCTCTCCTGGCAGCACAGCCAAGAAATATCCCCACTTTCTCTCTTTTCCCTCCTGTGACAAATGGCCTCTTTCCCCAGTCATCTACATAACATTTAATGATTAATGTCTTATGTGGCACGAGTCGTTTGCTTCCTTTTAAGAAAGCTTAGAGCTCTTTGGAGACTGGGTTCTACTTTCAGAGTTATCTGCCTACAGAGAAAACGCATCTCAGATGTTCAGCCAGTTTCTTTAAAGAACAGGCTAAATGGAGAGTTACCAAGGATGATTTTAATGGACTTTGTTTAGTTTCTTTTTGGATTTCATCTAGTTTATTGTCTCTCCTTTAAATTTGCAAATGACTTGGACTGTAAGCAGAGCCTCAGACTGAATTTGGACAATCTGCATGCAGCAAGGAGGGCTGTGCTGTCTAATGGACAAGGAACAGGCCTGGGATTCAGGAAGCCTGAAATGCAGCAGAGATGTTCCACCCCCAAATCTACTGCTTGTCACTCCTCTAGTTGTCTTACATCCATAAAATTTTTACACAAAAATGTAAAAATACAGTTTCCAGGAACTCCACATGCCAAATCACTTGGGATAAGTAGCACCAACATTTTATCCTGGTCAGGTCCAGGAATTCACTTGCTTTGAGGTCCCCAAACTACTATTCACTCCCCCAAAATAGGACATCTGTACTCTAGGATTTTGTATTTCTCACCTTTGCTGACAGGGAAAACCTAAACAAGTATTTTAGGTTAAAATTCTTAACTTCCAGCTCACTTCTGACTGCCTTCAGCACCTGCCGTTCCTTGGGCTCCCTGTCTTTCCCATTTGGTGCAGCTGCCAATAGCACAGATGAAACACCTGCAGGAGCCCCAGGCACAAGTTACTTCTGGGAAATATCAAGGATTATTCTGATTATTCCATCAGAATGACAGGATGGGCAGAGTGACAAAGTCAAGCCACACATTGCCTGTTACAGTCGCTCTGTGGAGACCTGTGGTGAAGCACAGCAAATGTACCAGCAAATTCCTTGGAGACTTCTGAATGTTAAACAAGAAAGAAAAATAATGCAGGAGGCTGCCAGACTCTGGCTGGTTTTAAATGAAACAATGTGATTGCTTCTAAACATATTTCTGGTTGGGGCTGGTATTTTCCCTTCCATGGGATGTTTTGAAATTTACACCTTTGTTTTGAAAAAGACCAAAACTCTCCCGTTGGGATTTCCCCCAGAGCAGGGGTTCCCAGGCTGTCCCAGGCCTCCTGCCAGCCCTGTGTGAGTCAGGAGCTCTCCTGGGCAAGGGAGGCTGGCAGGGGACCTTTTCCAATCCTTTCAAGACTTTTGTAGGCTGCCAGAGTGAGGCAGAGGGGTGTAATGGAAATCCTGTCCCCAGGGAGGAAATGTGAACAGAATCCTGCCCTGTCTTGAGGCCCTGGGCTTTTGAGGGCGAAAGGTGACGTCTTCTGTTTGTTCAGTTGCAGTTACAGAAACCACTCAGCAAAAGAATAAAATAAAAGCAAAGACACTTCCCCTCAGAGCTCCATCTATGTCTTGCAAGTCTTATTTGCTGACATGAAATGTGGCTCCTGGAAGGGTGGGAGGGCTCTGCTCTGCGTTACCTGGGGACAAAGAGTGCCTGGTCTGCAGAGCACAGCAGAACCTGCCTGGGCTGACCCTCACTTCCCCAGCCTTGTGTCTCAGTCTGATCCCACTGATTTCAGAGGGGTTTCTCCTGATCAGCATCAGAGTGTATGAGCCTGGCCCTTCTCCCACAGCTTTGGCACTTCCTAGAGCAGAGGCAGGATCAGGCTCTGAACAAGAGCAGAATCAGACCTTCCCATGCTCTGAGGCTGCAGGATTTGCCCTCTTTGTCACCAGTGGTGTAGGTGCTTTGTGCTTTTTCCCCCACTGCCTCTTGCCATCTGGGAAAATAACACTTTGGGCGAGTCAATGATAGAATGGTTTAATGTAATAAACATGAATCTGTCAGACTCAAGTGCCCTAAAATATTCCAGGCTGCAAATGCAGGACCAACAGCGAGCTTGTTGATACAGCCTCAAGCCAGAACTAATCAGACATAGACACCATTTGCTTTCAATAGAAATTATATTCAAGAGGGCTGCTTCCTGCTTGTAGGGAAAGATGGGAAGCAAAGCAGTGATGTGGTACTCTGAAAGGAAAGAGTTCTCTCCCGTCAGGCAGAACATCACAGGGTTTCAACATCTTGCAGGGACAGGGGCTCCCTATTTGACTAGAGATCCTGCTGACTCAGCTCAGAAGATCTTCCCAGGAAGCAAAAACATACAAATGAATAAAATAGACCATGTTGTGTGCAGGGCTGTAAATAACAGGGAGTGAAAGCAGAATCAGCAGCCAACAGGCTGGGGCTGTAAAACCGCACATGTTGGTGCTGCACCAGGACAAGAACACAGTCCTTTACCTCTCTCCTTGATCTGGCATAGAGAGAACATTAATTTGCCTTTCAAGTGGCCCCTCTGATGCCCAGGAAAGCCAGCATCACTTGGTTCTGGAGTCTCTGCTGGGAGACTCAGAAAAGAACTGGCAGGAGTTCAGTGCAGAGGCTTCCCAGCCTCTGTTACACTGGGTGTAAATCCAACCCAGCTCACTGACAGGAGAGAGGTGACTTACACTGGTGAAAATGAGAGCAGAATTCATTGGAATTGGTCCTCGGAGATGGTTTGAGCTGATCACTAGGGATGGATAACCAGAAGCACAGGAGCCTCCCCAGCCCCACTCCAAGAACTACCCTCAAGTTAAGCAGAGCTCTAACTTTAGCTCACCATTTCCACAACAGCGTTTTTCCCCAGTTCCACTCTGCTGTGCTCCTTCCAGGACCCCTCTCCTCTCACTCCAAGCCACACACACCTTATGGCACTTCTCCTTTGAGGACTGTAGATCCTGGAAGTATTAAACTCCAAGACCTGTTCTTACAAGATCAGCAGCTTTGCTTCGCAAGCTCAAGGACTTCAGAAACCTTGGAGGGGATCCAGGTTCAAGGGAACTTAACATAGATGTGACAAGGGCTCCCTGGTGCTAGAGTAATAAATAATAATTAATAATAATTAATCCTTTAATGACGAGGTTCTCTGATCAGTCATGATCACAGCTTCATGGCTGATCTCACCATGCTTTGAGACAGGTATGACAGGCTCGACCTTTCCTCCTCACTGGCTTTATGCTGTTCTAATTTTGTTAAGGCAAACCCTCAGCTTGTGTAAATCAGCACAGCCAGAGTGACTTCTGATTTATGTCAGTATGGGAAGGGAATCACATCCCCTACATATTTTACCAGCCTAACAACCTAACACATAGCAAGGCAGAGTCAGAGTAGGACTCTTTTAAAAACTGCTGTCTCTCACCTGCAGAGAGGAAAATAAAATCAGCTTTCAGGCTTCTAGGTATGATTGCTTCAGGGTCAGGAAGGGGAAACTCATTCTGTCTCTCCTCCCATGCAGTTGGTATTCTCCTCCTTCAACATATCACATGGCAGCTGAATTAGTACTACACTGACTAATTACATTTTATCACCTCTGGAACATCAGATTTCAGGCAGTGAAAGAGGGACGTGTATTTGTAGCTGCATCCAGAATCCTACACGACTTTACACGGCAAAAAGAATAGGAGAGAAACACTCCTTCCACCCCCCAAAAAGCTTTTAATATTCCTTTCTTCCTCCTCCTGTGGCTCTTTTCACTTTTCCTGCGGCTGCAGTGAACTGCCTCCCCGATTGAAGCAAACTCCCTCTTAAGGCTTTATCTCTTGAAGAGACTCGAGATGTTCTGGCCCAGTGCTCTGCTGTGTGGGCACCCTCCCCACTCCTGATGTTCTTATTATCCTCATTGTCATTGGCCTGAGTCATTGTGGGCTCTTTTTGTTATATTCCCTGGAACGGCCTGTGATAAAGACACTTCCACATTATTATTGCTTTTGCAAAGTTCTTTTTCTTTCTTCTACGGCCAAACAATAATCTAAGGAGCCATATTGGAGGTAACGCATTGGAAAGTGCCCGCTTTATTATCAGCACAATATGGGCCTGTAATCTGATAAAGATAAAAATCTGCCCCTTTGCTTTGGCTCTTATCATTTAATTGGAGCGAAGGAGCACATTCGTTTGTTAATAATTTTATAATTGGTGCTATCTGCTGAGACCCATCAAAGGAACCCTGCACAACAACCTCTTTCAGTACACACCATCTCCCTGACAGAGCGAGCTTTACGGCATTGAAGTGTTCCTGTTATTGTTTGCAGGGCTCTCAGGGCACGCAGCCCCTGGCGCACCTGAGCTGGCACTCGCCCACCTCTGTGTGCCCGAGCTCCCAGCCCACACATGGGGCCACGTGCTGGGCAGCTGGTGGCTTTCGCAATCCCTTCTGTTCTGCTTTAACTAGACATCCCAATATTTTGACAATGCAAGGATGTATCTCTTCACACTTGTGTCTCCGTGTGCCTCCCAGCCCGGCTCACCTGAGGCGTCTCGGCTCTGGCCGCGCCATCTGCTCCTGAGCAGAGGCAGCTGGGCTGGAGGGGGAGCCCACACCAAAGGGTTCCTTTCCCCCAGCAGTGAGAACACCGAGGATGTGTCTGCACTGACAGCCACGCGAGAGCCAGGCCTGATCTTAAACCCAGAGCCACGCTGCTCCTGCTCGCTGGGCTCTGTGGAGGTGAGACCCAGCCGGGGCAGCACCCCTGTGCCAAGGCACACACAGTGCATCAGCCCCAGCTCCTACAGCTCAATCCACCCAGTGCTGCCTGCGCTTGGCAGCTCTTCCTCACAGCATGGACACTCTGGCTGCAGCTATAAATACAGCAAAGCAAAACAAACAGGCCACAGATTGCTCTTTTGCCTGAGGGTAAATAGCATTGCTTGGCCCATTGCCATATAGCTGAACACTTCCTCTTTCTCCCCCAAAGTCCTCATCATTGCTGCAGCCAGAGTGTCTTTTGGGATGATGTGTCTATCAGGGATGTGATCCCATCTCTCTTCTCAGTCCTGGTGATGCCAATCTGGAGTGCTGTGTCTAGGTGTGAGCTCCTCGGGAGGGGACAGACGTGGAGCCCCTGGAGCTGGTCCAGTGAGGGCTATGAAGTCAATGAAGAGACTGGAGCATAATAAAAAACTGGGGCCAATGCATTCACTTGGCTCTATCTATAACCAGCCATACTCATCAAATGGATGTGAAGTATAAATCCTGCACCAGCCACACAACAGTGGCACCTGTCTCTGCTCTGCAGCAGGGCCTGCTCTGCTTAAGCAGGAGGAAATGATGGCAGAGGGGTGGGTTTTGGAGCATCACACTGACTGTTTAAGGCATCATCATTTCACCTCAAGTGCGGTTGCAAGTCCTGCCCACCCCACTGTTTCACTGCTGTCTCTGAGCCCGGAGGTTGTCCCTGTGACCAAATGCCCAGCAGAATGCCAAAATCCCCATCAGCCTCCCAGGCTGCAGCCCCGCTTTACTGAGCAGAACAGGGAAATCAGGGCTGATCTTTTTGAGAGTGGTTACCAACATTAGGCACCTGTATTTCTCCTGCAAGGCCCCCTTTAGAAGCACCCCACCTTCACCTCCCAAAAGAGAAATAGCACAAGGCAGAGCTGAGGGCAGGATGTACAAACCTTTGACAATGTGTCTTTTTCAGATATATCTTAGGGCCGGATCTGATACTGTGCTGTGGAAAATGTGTAGGAATTTTCTAGTGCTTTCCAGGAATTCCTGGGTGTAAAAGCTCCTGTGCCTAGGATTTCCTGCAAAGCTCTGGAACTCCACAGTTCAGCAGTCTGTCATTAAAATTATTTGGACAGAAGCTGAGAGAAAGTCATCACAGGCTCCCCCCACTGCCAGCTTCTTCCCAACATTCTGATCTGTTTGTGCATCACACAGGAATTGAAAAAAAAAACAACAAAACTGATTAAATTTACATTTGACCTTATCACATGTATGTAGGTCTGTTCATGCAGCAACCAAAGGAGGAGCGAAGAAAACCCCCTCAATCTTTAATAACCCTTTACAACAGCTCTGTATCAGCCATCTGTGCATACACGGATGGCAGAATGATGGGAGAAGAGGGAAAACCCCACACCTTGTCTGCCAGATGCTGAGAGGCTGCCAGGGTCTGGAGGGGATGTCAGGAACCTTGTGCTGGGGCTGGTTTGTGACCTGCCACACAGTTCTGGTCCCCAGGCCAGGTCTGCCCAGGCACTGAGATGTTCCTGACCCTGCTCCGCTCCTTGGGGCTGGGACAGCTGTGGGTGCAGGTCCTTCCTTGGAGCTCTCTGCCCCATTTCCAGGAGAAATAAGAAATAACCCAAAAGTTCCAAGCACCACCTAATCAAATACTCCTGCTTCCTTCCTTTAAAAATAGGTACAAATTTCCTTTCCTCCCCATTTCCCAGGGCAGTTTGGGGGATTAATTAATATTGGGTACACGTTTGGGCCTGATACACTTTATAAGCAGTTAGTATTAATCAGATTGAGTGTGATCAGCTCTGGCTCAGCACAGCCCTTGTCAGCCACTGTCACACCTCAGTGCTCATTGGCAGCACTGGCTACCTGACAGAGCTGTGTCCGAGCCCAGGACTGACCACTGCAACAGAGCCACTGCCCCTCAGACCACTGCAGCATTTCCCCACCCTTCCACACCGTGGGATATCCACAGAACAACCTGGACCAGTGGATGGTGTCCCTGCCCACGGCAGGAGCAGAACTGGGTGAGCTTTAGGGTCCCTTCCCACTCAAACCATTCTGGAACCCTGGGATAACTTGGATGTCAGTAAAAGCCACTTTTCTGACAGTGAGGTCACTGCTAAGTGTGGCTTTTGGATTGGGCGGGCTGTTCACCAGGGTCTGCATGTCTTGCTTACCCCTTGGGTGATGTAACACAACAGGCTCCTCTGAGAGGCAGCTCTACAACTGTTTTGCATTTTGAGGATACACTGAAGAATCCCCCACTTGGGACACGGGACTGTGATCTCGTGTGCCATGTGTGTGAGCAGCAAGCACTCCAGGGAGCAGCTCATTTTCCATCACATCGACCATTTCCCAGCAGTGCTCTGAATCGTGGCTCCTTCAGCATCAAGGGAGGCAGGACCAGCCCCTCTGAGGGGGAAGAGACTGTCCCCAAGGCCAGTTTGGGGTGGAAGGATCTTCACCAACTGCTCTCCACCCATGCTGGAGGGACCTCAATGGGAGGCTTTCCTTGCAGAGGACTGATGTCATTTTATCCTGTTTTCTGATAAAAAAATCTTTTCTTGGCAGTTCTGTTGTACAGTTTCTATTGCTTAAACTAGAAATAGGAAAAAGTAAAACCGTGTGAGGTGCCAGACTGGTGAGGGAGGAACTGGGACCTATTTACCCCACTTTCCACTGCAATAAGGCAGAACAAGCTGACTTTCCCTGGCTATAGATAGACCAAGGCATGTCCTATATCCTGCCTGCAGAGCCAAGTGATGCTGGCTCAGCATTAGCCTGGCTAGCCTCCAAAATTGGATTTCCAATTAATAGCGTCGACTCATCACAGAAAAGAGGGAGCTCAGGTCTTAGTTGAAGGTCAAGGAACTTCAGGCAGCACGGGATGGATTTACACACCACCCAACTTCCAAATCACCTGCAGCACACAGGGAGAGGTCAGGCCCAATGCAGGAGCCTTTTGCCCACCTGGATGGAGCTTTTTGGATGAGCTCAAGGTGGCTGATCCTAAACCCAGCAGCACTGCAGGAGGTGGGAGAGGGAGAAAGATATAGAGAGCTTCCCCTCCACACTGGAACGGAAGAGCATTTTTACCTTCAGCCAAGAAAGGCACAAAACCCCCCTGGACAGGGCATGAAAACAGCTGCAGTAGCATTCAGGTAATCTTAAGGAGACTCAGCTCCCTCTACACCTTCCCTCCCTCCATGCCAAAGGATCAAGACCAGCCAGGTGTGCTCAAGCTGTTCCCTGCATGTGATGAGTCCCTTGGAAAGGCGGCCACAGCACAAACATCCCCTCACAGCCACCGTTTGCATTTGGAATTCCCCTTCTCCTGCTTAGGCAAAGGTTCATTGCTTGAGGTTGGAGGGGAGAAGGGGGAGGACAAGCTATTTTATTTGTAACTGCACATTCATTTGATTCAGAGCTGTTTCTGAGAGATTTGCCTGGAACAATACAAAGGGAAGGGGTGGGGCGGCAGGGAAAAGAAATCATGCACCACAGTTTAGTCCCAGCAGCACTGCAGAGGGCTGGGAAGGGGTGGCACTCTCCACACAACCCCTTCAGAAGCAGCAGAGCAAAGCTCATTCTCAGCTAAAGGGGACAGCAATTCCTGGAAGATGCTCCCTTTCCACACACTTGTGGAGTAAGGAATCTGTTCTGGACAGATCGGGTCCCCAGCAGTTGAAGACTTAAATTCCCAAGAAAAGGACCAAAAATCCATCTGCTGAGGCTTACCAGACCACCTCCTCCCCTGGCCTGGCAGGACAGTATAATCACCTTATCAGTATTTCCCTGTCATATAAATTCACACGCACAAAAATCAATTAACCACCAGTGTTGCTGATTATAAATCAACTATTTACATAATTAATTACTATATTTTAATAAATGGTATGCAGGAAAGGAAGCTGGCAAATATAGCCATTCTTTTGTTGCCATCAATTATTTGGAAGGGAAGGCAATTATACTAAATCTTTCTTCCACCTAGCTCTCTTGTCAAGGGAAATTCCTCCCCCTCCTTCAGCTGATTCAAAGCCTGGAACTGAGCCTCCAACATCACATTACTAAATTGCTTAAGCAGCATTTTAAATAACAAAAAGGGATATCATTTAATTTTTCTGAAACATGAAAATCAATAAGCTGTCCTTCAGCTTCCCTGAGTGATTGGCCAGGGCTGTCTCTTTCTGAGCTAATTCAATTTTCAGTTTTATTTGGAGGAACCAAGGTTTCAAAAAACAATCAGGCTGATCTTATGGGCCTATCTGGGATTTCAGCAAAGAATTCCTTTCACTGAATTAGGTATCCCGTCTGTTGGGAAAAGAGGATGCATTTCTGTCATTATTTGGAGACAGACCCTGATCAATAATTCTTACTGATATTTATGGGTTACAATTCTTTGTACATACTTGTGCGGTCCCGTGGGAAGCAGAGACTGGATGAGGAGTCCATTGACTGCATGGCGAGGATCTCTCCAGGGCTGGATGCCCCAAAAGTGTCCGTAGAGGTCTCTCTCTGGAAATTCTTGACCCCTGGGTGCATGGGGGAGGAGAGTTCACAGTGCTGAGCACCTTTCCTCAAGGACAAGAGCACAGCCAAGGAGCCCAGCTGGGTGAGAGCCTTGCAGGCAAAGAATGTTGGCCCTGGGTGGGAGGAAAACCAGCAGCTGGGAGAGGGACTGCACCCTGCTCTGCTGAAGGCCCCACAGGTGGTTTCCAGCAGGCTGCTTGGGCTGTGCCTCCTCCTTAATGCAGCTGTGTGGATGAAGTCCCTGAGCACTGCCCACCTGCAGAGGGTTTCAGCTCCGGGCCCAGCAAAGCTCCAGTGCAGCCAGCAGCTCGTGCCCTGCTGGAGGATGCCAGATCGTGCAGAACTTTGCCACAGGGAGTTCACACCCAGCTGTGTTTTCCCTTCAGAGGGGAGGGAGAGAGGCATTGGGAGTGTTTGCAAAAGTGGGTTTCATCAAAGTGCTGATGAATTGCCTTCAGGGCCTTGGTCCTGATGCTTTTCAGCCCACTAATTCCAGGGTTTGTATGCTTATAAATGTTTGCCTGGCATTGTGGTTTTAGGAGCCCATCTCCAGGAGTGGCCAGCAGAGGATGCTTGGGGAAAGAATAAGAAACAAGTACAGCATGAATTTTTACCTTACCAGCAAATCAGTGAAATGAAGGCTGAGCCAGCTCTTACATCTGGAACATCCTTTCCAGCAGTAATGCTCCAGGAATTTTTCTGATGTGGAACTAGCATCTGCATGCCCTTCCTCCTGTTTGAGGAGTGCATCTCCCTCCCTCTGGGGCGGGTGCAAGGGTCCAGATGTGACAGTAATGGGGGCTGCACCAACATCAGAGCAGGGAAGACAGAAAACAGGTCATTTCTTTACAACTGCTTATGAGATTCAGTGGGAAATGATCACTCATTAGAGATTTCACAGGAAAATCAAGCAGAAGTATAAATCTGCTCTGCAAATCTTGACGTCAGCTCCAGCATTAGGTCATGCAGCACAGAGGGAGATCCCTATTCAATTCACTGAGATTATAGGCTCATCCATCAGAGTCTTACTAGTTTCATCTCATTACAGCCATCCACCCCAGAGCATAAAAGATGCCGTAGCCATTACCTGGGCGACTAGCCTGCCCCATTTTACAGATAAACTGGGAGAGAAGAGAGTGATGAGGTGACCTCCCCAAGGGCAGATGCTCAGAACAGAAAAGTGGTTGCCCACTGCCTCTTGCTTTACCCACACGAGAGATTTCTCCCTCCACACACACAGACACAGACACGTCTGTGTGTTTTCCAGGGTGTGTGTTTACATGGAGCTCAGTCATAACACAGCAAATTTGAACATCCACGGAACCACCATAAACAACGCTCTGTTTGAAACATTTTCTCCATTTTTCAAGATTATTGCAGCATCTGTTGATCACATTAAGTTGTAAGTGTGCTGTCTCCATGGAGACTGCAGAGTCTCCCTGGGTTTCCAGTTACTGTACGTGGCTTCAGCTGCGAGCAGAGTCACCCAGTGAGTCAATCTCACTCCGTGTCATGGAAGGGAAGGAAGGCACTGGGCTGATTGTTGGACATGTGGGATAATGAATCTGGATTTATCATTGCTCCTCCTTAAAGGGACATTGGTATGGAAGCGATGCCTCAAATGGGGATTTGTGTGAGGTTTTGTTAGATGACACTCCTTAAAAGCAGCAGACATCCTTCTTCCTTGAAAAGATCTCCATTCATCCATAGGGAAGCTCTCCCCATGAATTTGCACAATAACCATGAAATAACCAGAAACTCTCTTGTGAAACAAGCAGCAACACATAAAAGCCACTCTTCAAGGGGAAAAGGACTACAGTTGAAATCCCTTTTGCTTTTAATCAGCTTGAGGGCCCCTCGCAAGAAAGGTAAGGAGAGGATTTCTTGTAATAGATCAGGGCTGAATTCAAGAGCATTCAGCCAGCACACAAAGTGACACCAGTAATGAGGAAGCTCAGTTAATTTGGCTCACAGACTTCATTCTGTCAGATGATTGGAAGCTCTGGAATTCTGTCTTTTAACTGTGCATTTGCTTTTAGTTCTTGTAAAGGGAAAAAAAACTCCCATCATAATATTTGAGTTCAAATCCTACAGGAGGCAAATTTGACACCAAAGCAAGCAATGACAAGAAATGAACCACCTCTTATTGCAGATGCATCATAAATAAAATACCCTGAATAATCTCTTTTTTTTTTTTTTTCCCCTGTTCTCCCAAGCTAAAGTCAAGAGAAGCTGACCAGACTTCACAGCCTTTGCAAAGAGAGGCTTGATTCAAGACGCTTCCTGCAAGAACAGGAGAATTTGTGCTGATGATGGAGGAATATCGTGTGCAGGACCCTGGTTCCTCCCCATAATCATGTTTCCAGCCACTGCATGATCACTTTCCCCTCCTTTTCTCCATTCTGTACAGATCTTTCTCTGCATTGTCCACCTGCAGACCTTGCATGAACTGGAAAATTCTCCTCTCAGAATCACCTCTGCCTGAGAGAAGCCCCTGCTCAAGAGCCCTCCCACTCCTCCACCCAGCTGCTGCAGCCCTGCCATGCTCGAAGTGTGCCAGGCAGAGGTTGCAGAGGGCAGGAGGATCCCTGCTCAGGATCGACAGCAGGGGCACTGCCTCACTGGCAATCCTGCCTTGGAAAAATCCAGCTCTGTACCCAAATGCTGGTGGAGGAGCTCGCTCTATATCCTCAGCTGAAGTCTCACCATTCCCCTTTCCAATCCTCCATGTGGTCACAGCACCAGTCTTGATCTTCCCTTTCCCAGAGAATGGGCTACTCCTCACTCACCCTTCCTGTTCTCAAGACAGGGAAAGAGGCACAGAGGTGCTGCACGGCCTTGGCTGGGGCAGCCAGATGTGCCACTGCCCTGCATCATCTCATTTCCAGCAGAGCACAGCAGCCATGGGACTCATCAGGCTGAGATGTCCTGCCCTTGGACCCACTGACCTGGAACCACGCTCCCAGCCACACCGGTGCTCGCTGCTCTCCCCCTCCTTACACCCTCACACTCCTCTTCCCAAAACTCCACCACGGCGTGGCTTGCCCGAGAGAGAGGGGCCCTTCCAGGGGCACTGAGCTCCTGCGTGGTCACAGGCCTTGCACAAGCAGAGCAAACCCCAGAGATGATTGAGTGTGGCATCCCAAAAGGAGGGGAGGCAACACAAATAAACAAACTGCTCTGCTCCAAATGAAAGAGCTGCTGGATTTAATGTGACAGGGCCTGGGATGCTTCATTTGACACAGACTGGCAGCAGTCTGGTGATTGGCAAGAGCTCGGAATAATGGCTCTGGACTGTCATAACATCGCAGGATCATCCACAGAGCAGCCTGGCCGGCCTCTGGGCTGGGATCTGCTGGGCTGTGGTTAAAAATGAAATGAGCACAGTGGCTCGGGACTCTGCATTGCCAGGGCCTGGAAGGAGGCAGGCTGCAGGATCCAGGATCACACACACCTGGCTGAGCTTTTGGGCACTGTCTGGTTGTTCATACCTGTGGAAAGAGCAGCTCTCAGGCCACTCAGAACTGCAGACTTGTTGCTTCACGTGTTTCTCCATGAACAGAAAACCCTGAAGGAGGCAAGAAGGAGAAAAGTTTAACCGAACAGCCCTCAGTATTACACAGCAGAGCACTGACTTCTTCTGCTCATGTATTGGCAGCCCTGAAGTGCAGCACCATTCTTATTCCAGGAGCTGTCACCAATAGCTGAGTGAATCTCCAGCCTGTGCCCAGAAAGGTCCTGGAGAAAGGTGGAGGCTACAGCACTGCACACAGAGCCAGTCCAATCTTCTTCAGTGCTGGAGGAAGGATAAAAAATTATTTTTAGAACAGGAGCAAGAGAAAAGAGCTGAGGGAATTCCCAAACATGAGCTCTCTTGGACACTACTACCACCACTGGCAAAAGTCTTAAATACACCATGAGCTGTGCCTTTCTGCAGAACAGGAGAGCAGGAGCATGGCAAAGACAAATCTTCCCCCAAAGGCCACTCTTCAAACCTAGCAATACCCCAAAGATCTTATAAGACTTGGAGGCAGGCCAGAGATTTCTCTGGGAATAACAGACTTGCTGCCTTCTAAAACACCTCACTATCAGAAGGCTGCAAATAGCTTTAAATTGCTATAAAAATTTCCACCCTTGCAGAGTTCTGGAGCGCAGTGCAATGCCAGTGCTGCTACACCAAGGCTGAAAGGCTCCCAAAGGGGGTTGCAAACACACATTCAGAGACTTGTGGTGGCTGTATCAGCAACAACACGGCCAGCAGGACCCGGGAAAGGATCATCTCCCTGTGCTGGGCACTGCTGAGACTGTACCTCAAAACCTGGGGTCAGTTTTGGGCCCCTCATGCCGAGCAAGACACTGAGGAAAAGGAACTGAGCTGGGGAAGGGGCTGGAGCCCCAGGAGGGGCTGAGGAAGCTGGGGAAGAGGCTCAGAAGGAGAAAAGGAGGTTTTCTGGATCTGAACAACTCCTTGACAGGAGGGGACAGCCGGGGAGGGTCAGGCTCTCCCCCCACGGACAGGGACAGGAGGAGAGGGAACAGCCTCCAGTTGCACCAGAGGAGGTCTACTCTGAATATTAGGGAAAATTTCCTCACCAAAATGTTCTCCAGCCCTGACACAGGCTGCCCAGGCTTGGTAAAGTCACCATCCTTAGAAGGATTTAAAAGATGTGCAGATATGACACTTGGGGACATGGGTTAGGGCTGGCCTTGGGAAACAGTTGGGTGTGATGATCTTGGAGACCTTTTCCAACCTGAACACGTCTGTGGTTCCACTGCTGAATCTCACATGCAGGTTACATTCTCCTCTCTGCCTGTGTGCAAAATGCAAACCACCTTCCCTCCTCCCCCCTAAACTCCACTGCATTTGCTTCCCTGAGTTCAGGGTGGGGAGGGTGATGCTGGCACTGCTTTGAGCCTGGCTACAACCTCCTGCTCCAGTCCTGGGGCTGCAGTTCTCATTGCATTTCTTTTCCTTTTGCTCTTGGCTGTGACAGCAGAGCAGCTGTTTGGGTGGGAAAGCACTTGTGTGTGAGCAGTGGTGTGGCTCAGTTGGTGGCCAAGCTGTATTTATGGTTTTCAAGGCTCGAAGCTGGCACTGTCTGCCTGAACAGGCTGGTTTAGAAACTGTGTCTGGTTCCAGAACCATACTCAGTTTGCAGTGGTGGAACAGGATATTTCAAAACAAGCCAGGCACTGGCATCCTTCTAGGTTAATCCATGCAGTTCCTGCCTCGTGTGTTTGGGAATATTCACAGTCCCCACAGCTGCAATGCAGTGCAGCAGCTGCCAGTCTTGCCTGCTCACCACTCTCATGCAAGAAAGAAAATAATCAGATCCTCTTGCATTTTGATAACCTGTGACTACACCAGCCCCCAAAATTGTTCAAATTAGAGAGAGAAAAAAAATGCACTGAGGTCCAGCACTTACAGCAGATGACCCAATGGGCTGTTTCCTTTCTCTGCAAGATGCAATCATTTCCTCTGACCAAAGTCTTCCAAATCAATGGGTGTTAAGAGCACTTGGAAAAACGTTACTTAAAGATAAATAATTTTTTTAAAGGGCAGCTGGTGAAACCTACAACCCCAGTTGCTAAAATCAGCATCATCTGTTATTTCCCATACTGTCGCAAAATGTTCCATTTTCTCTGAACTAAAAACAGCTTTTCTCTGCTGGAAACATGCAAATATCATTCCTTCATAAAGAAGCCACCAGATGGGAACTTAATAACTGTAGACTCTAATTCGCGTTGCCTGGAGTTGCAAAAACCACCAAACTTTGAAAATTCTTGTTTATACCCTGCTTATTCAATGGTTTAAACATGTTTCCATGCACAGGCATCTGGCCCACAGCCAAGCTGTGTTAATACCAGGGCTATTTCCCCACTCAGGACACAAGCTGAAGTGACTGGTGGTGGGTTTGGCTCTCCTTGGCTCTTTTTTAAAAAAGGGAGATTTACATTGGGTAATTGCTCTGAAGGTGAGCTGGTGGGAGTACGTCAGCTCTGCCAAAGCTGCCCTTTTTCTCTGTGCTTGTTATTTTACTCACTGTTCATTTTTTTAACATAAAGTCTGTTCCCCCCACATCAAAATGTCTGTGAAGTGAAGCAGACATTTTTCTGCTCTTGCAAAAGTTGTGGGAGAAAAAATTTTATGAGAGTTTTATGGATGCCTAAATGGCTCTGCTGTAGGAGAGAAAGAAAAAGTGCCCAGGAAGGAGATGGACAGCAAAGCACAAAGCAAGAGTGATATTCCTCTGTGCTCAAAAACATAAGCAGAGGCATACAGAATCCAGAAACAGCAAAAGAAATAAATTCTTCATGGATCCATTTATAACCAGAACAAGTGCAGGGAATAAAGGCAGGCAAGTTTGCAGTGCAGGGAATAAAGGCAGGCACTGACAGGGCAGCTTTCACATTAACTCTACCCATCCTCCAGGACTCTTTCAGAGCATTTTGGTGCAGGCTGGGCCTGGCTTTGTGTGCCAGCAGCTTTCAAGAGCTGCCTGCAAGGCCTGATTCCACCTTCCTCCCTGGTGCTTGGCTGTTGAAGCCTCATCTTTGCCCCACGGCACCCTTTGGGCAGGGACAAGCTCCTACATGCACAGTCACAATTCAGCATAGACCCTTACAGGGGTTCACCATTGGTTTTGACTTCCAGGAACAAGGCTCAGCATGCTCAGCCAGGTAAGGTGACTTTTCCTCCCACCAGGACTCACCTGCCCTCACAGCTGACAGCCAAACCCACACTGGTTTAACTGGCACCCAAACCACACTGATGTGTTTTGGGGTCTCAGTCTGCCACTGCTGTCTCCTGATAAGGTATCTGATATCTCCTAGCTCTCAGGAGTCCTGATTTGTCTCTACAGGTGCAAATTTAATCATTTTCATCTGTAACATTAGCTTTTGCTGGTTTGAAGTGAGCAGTGCTATGGGATTCTTGAGATTCATCTGGCAGGAACAATATCTACACTTAGCTAAAACACCCACTTCCTCTACTCAGTGCCTTTGCAGGGTTCCATGGTGGCCAAATGGATTAAACACCTCCTTGTTCACCTATTCATCTCTGCTCAGCACGTTGTTTACACTGACAACTGGGACAACCCCCAGCTGTCACCTATTCAGTGACCCCAGAACACACACTAACATCATCAAGTCCCCTCTCTTTGCATTTCACACTGTGTGTCTGTGATCAAGTTCCTGTGAAGGACAGGATCAGTTTAACAGGTACAGGAACCTCTTGGATTCAGTTAATGCCCAGGTTATGGCCCCTGCTGTAAGTATCCCAGAATATTCCATAAGGATCACCAAGTCCAACTCTTAAGCAAATAGCCCATTCTGGGGCTGAGCCTGCAAGCTGGACACAATCAGCAGTCTCTGTTTTAGCACAGCTAAAGGGCATCTGCTCCTGAGTACATTAACATGAAAGGTTGGTGCAGAAGACAATCCACCAGAGAAGGCTGCTGAAGTGTGGAAGAGCCTTCTTCCAGTTCAGATCCAGCCCAGGCTGGGAAGAACTGAGAGACGGAACAAGAGTGTGAGCTCATCCCATTTCCTACTGGGAAGCTGGCCACACAGCAGAGCTGTCACCCACTTGCTGGTGCCACTTGTCTGCTCAGAAAGCCCAGCTGGGCAGGGCTCCTCTCGTGCTCTGGGGGCAGCAAACCTGCCAAGGCTGGTTTGGAATTGGCTCCTGCTGTGCCACAAACCAGGCTGGTCAGGGGCTGAAACGGGGCCCTTCTAGAGCTGGCAGTGTCTGCACAGGAGGAGATATTTTCTGCAGTGGCAAACACTGAGCTGAAAGCTGACAGCTCAGAGTTCCTCTTTCCTCCCACCAGCAGTGCTCCTGCTGCAGCAACATCATTCCACTGTTGTATTCTACATGGGAATCTTCCAGTCTCTGTGGATATTTTACTCTCTTGAAAGATAAGCACAGAGGAAGGAACACATAAATCCAGGTTCTCAATCCATAACCAAAGAAAAATCCAGGTATTAAAAGGAAGCCCATCAACACTCCCTCTCCAACACTGAAGCAGAAACTCAGGAGGAATGAGAGGAACTCACAACTTCTGTGGGAAAATAAGTGCCTCAATCACCCACTCACCTCAAGCAGGTAATGAGAAATTAAGACCCATTCTTTAGAGATGAACCCAGGAAGGGAGGCTTGAGATTTCACCCAGGCAGTAAACAATAATTAAAACCTGCTAAATCTACCATCATTTTTTTCTCTCTGAGTCTACAAAGAAGCAAGAAGAGAGAAGAAGGAAGGGAGGGAGGCATTTTATTCTTGCATCTAACCTGTTTTCCAGATGAGTTTTTCAATGATCAGATTCAATCTACTGTGAAAACTTCCCAGGGAGAGAAAGCTTCAGCGCATGAACCAAAAATGTAATGATCTGGGAAATGTATTCCTCTTTAGGGGGAAGAAAACTGGTTTCAACTTTGTGCTCCCACTTTTATTGTTCACAAACTATGAAGACTTCTTTGCCACAGTGTGGAGAGGCAGTGACAGAGCCGTGACACTGAGCCAGCCACAAGCACGAGGAGATCAGGTCTGTGTCAAGCACACTCCCCTTGGAGGGGCTGTCAAACTGCACCAGATCCAATTTCTGCCTGCTCATTCTCCTCCTCACATTAAGTACCATCCTGGACTCTACCAGTAAGAGACTGGCCTAAATGTGTGGTTTAATAAACCTGCAGCAAAATTAATCATCATATTTTTATGTATTTTTGCCATTTTGTAGCAGTGCCCATGTCTTTGGTGACTCTTGTTAAGTGCCCAGCCTCAGTGGCTTCCTGTGGCAATGAGTTTCACAGTAATTACGTCCTATGTTAAAAAGCACTTTTAAAATCAGTTAATGCAGTTCTGGCTACATCTGTGCTTCCAGCTTCTGCTAAAAGCAGAATTGGTGCTGCTGTGCCACCACCAATCCCCTTGTGACCATCAGCAGAGCCCATCCCTGGGTCAGCAGGGCTCACAGGGAGATGGTGCCACTGGCATTCTCACCCGTGTGTGCACAAAGCCCCAGGGAATGAGATTTTCCACTGGGTAGCTACTGTGGCTGCAGTGAGTGGACTCCCAGGTGAGAGCTCCCAATTTCACAGGAGCTCTGGAAGCAGCGGCTGCTCATCCCCACGCCCTGGAACTCAGGCCTCTGCTGTGCTGAACTGAACAGTGTGAATTGCTGCCAGCTCAAAACCGGAGGATTTTACATGCATGTGAGCAGCCATGCAAGCTGATGAGTAACAGAGAAGGAGGTCTCATAGTCCAGCCAGTCCCGGGAGTAGCTGTTGCTCAAAAGGAAACCACATGATCGAGTTTGTCACTTTTAAACATTGCTCAAAAAATGAGTCCTTCAGAACTTTACGACTTGGTAGTAGCAACAACCTCTATAATCCATGGGTGCAACATGATTTAACATGTGAGAAAAATTTATCACAGCAGCTGAAGTCGCCAGAGCCAGGCAGAACAGGCAGCTACAGAGAACTGTCACAGTCATTGCATTTAATGTTGGCTGCAGGACAGTGTAAGGCAGCACGAGGAACCTTCAGCTGCTGCCCTGAACACTGGAAAATGCCAAGGGCACAGGCAGGTAGGGAGGTGAGGGGTTTTTATACTATTCCCAGTAAGACCTTTGTGTGATTCTGCACCTGCTGATGCACTGTCTCCACTGCTCTTTGATTACCTGGCCCCAGAGGAAATGTTCATGTTCATCACTTGGCACAGACTGCAGGCTGCAGCCACTCCAGGACCACCTAAACACCACCAGGGCTTAAGGAGAACGTGTGCCATTTCGACAGGGTGGAAATGGGGCTCCAGAGCTCAGTCCCACTTTGCCTCAGTGCTCTCTCCAGGACAGAACTGACCCACTTCATAAACAACACTCTTCCTGCAGCATCCAAATGCTGCTGTATCGTTTAGCACTACCCATGGACTAATTTTCTCCCTCAGGGACAGTAGATTAGATCCCACAATTTCTCTCTCCCCCTGAGTTTTCAAAAGGTCTTTCAAGCGTAATAAACTCAGGTATTTATATATCAATCTGTGTTACCTGAGGCACATATTACAGAGGCCTGGGTCACAGCAACATCATTACAGTGAGTTTTAAAGAGAGCATTGGGAATAGGAGAGATAAATAATTCTCTCTGTGGTGCCCGTTCTATTTGTATGCTGAAGCTTAGACCAGTTCACTGCTTTGGACACACCTTCTGAAATACAGCATTTCACACCAGAGCTGAAAAAAAATCAAGGTAAGCAGCAACCAATCCTCCAGGGCTAAGAAAATAGCCTTTTCCCCTTTAAATTACAGGCACTTATGCTTCACCTTGGCTCCTGTCTTCTGCTGCTTCCTCCCACTTCTTAATCCCTTTAAGCTGTTGCACACCTGCAGTCACTGCCTTTCAGAGCATTTATGCTGCATTTTCACATTGCCAGGGATATTACAACGTGAGGAAAAGAGGTCAAGGCTTGGCTGCCTTGGGGAGCAGCATCAGCCCCTCTCTGTGGCATTGGGGCAGCTCAGCTCCAAGAAATCTATTCAATCACAGACCCTGAGGGAGGGTTCTGTTTAAGCATTTGCTTAATATTTTGTTGGACTGGAGGCTGAAACTGGGCCATAAAAGGCCTCTGAACACCTGTAGAACTCCTTGGTACAACACTTCTCTGATAGCACTTCAGCCAGTTCCTAAAGAACATAGTACTCGTTTCTGACTGAAGAAAAAAGCGAGTCACATCAAAGGGCTGCAGAAGGGTTGTAAGCTCTCTTGCTTACTCACTAGCTGACACAAGCAGGTCAGATCATTCCAACAGCAGCAGTTTATTGTTGTATTCACAGGCCAAATGAAAATCAGGTTCCTCTGGCACTAGATGAGGAACAAAACCACTGCAAAAGCTTTACAACAGCCTGAGGCTGTGAAGAGGAAGACAAATATCTGGAGTCACCCAGCAAACACCACGGACTTCGAGGGTCTGACCCCTAGTCTGGGGCTCTGGCCATGCTTTCATGGGGACTGACCAGCCCTCACCTCTAGATTCCTGCTCACCATATGTTTCATTCTGGTTTATAAAGGCGTTTTAATGCATTGACTTGCCTCTGAGGAAGAAAGTGCCTGGTGCTTGTTTAAGTGTCTTTATTAGACCTGAAACAAATACCACATCATTTAACTTTGAGGCTTTTGTTGCTGGTATCAGTCGTGTACTGCAAATCACAGACTCAAGACTGCATCTAACCCCTAATAAGGAAGCACACTGCTATTCGTCCACCACCCTGCTTTCCCCCAGCTGCTGTTATCTCTGTGTGAGACAGGGAATTGGAGGAAAGAATGACCCAGTGATTGTCTAAATCAGCCCAGCTCTAATTTACTGGAATATGGTTTGAGCAGCTAATGTAACACCTACTGTGAGCAAGATGGAGCTATCTCCAGGACTTCTGTAGGCTAGGAATATTCACTTAAATGGCATTGTCTGGCTGCACTCACTGGAGGGCTGCTGTACCACAGAGAGCAGTTAACCCTTGGAGTGTGAAATTAGGTCAAAAGAACCAAGCTTTCAATGGCAATCGGAAAAGTTAACTTTCCACTGAAAATTGGGTGTCCTGTTTGCCTCTGACACTTTCTCAACTCCTTGAGTAGCAAACAGCTTGAGAAATTACAGTGCTCAGGTAAACAGACACTGGCAAGGCGTCCTCAGGATGCCCTCAGTCTGGCAGGATCTTTTCCCAGCCTCACGGAACAGTTACATGCCATGTTTCCCACGGCTGGATTAAGCAGCTGGTCTCTCCTTAGATAGAAAGGATGGATTTTTTTCTTCTTTAAAATACTTCCTGAGACACACAGAAGTCAGAACCTTTCCTGGCTCTGGTGCAGAAGCTGAGCTCCCCAGAAAATTACCTTTGCCTTTGTCCTTCTGCTCCTCACAATAAGGTGAAAGGAATAATTCCTCCTTTGCTTATTGTCTGTAAGCATTTCAAGGCAGACACTGAATTTTGACCTGAGCACACAAAGCACCCTGGGCCCCACAACAGCAGTACCTGACAGGGCAGGAAGATGCTCATCATATAAACAGCTTCAATTTCAACAGCAAGGTCATCTCCAGCTGTTATAAAGTCAACATGCAAAAACCTGCAAATGTAAGACAGAAAACTACCTCTGGAAAGGAGAAGAGAGAAAGCAAGATTGAAGTCTGGGAGGCAGAGAGGGCCTGAGTGACCCAGAGGGGGAGCCAGGTGCATCTGCCCATGGGCCAGCCCCTGCCCCAGGTGCCCTGCAGTGCCCAGCAGCCAAACCCCACAGCTCAGGGGCAGCAGCAGAACCCCCCTGCCCTGCAGAGCCTGGAGCCCCCCGAGGCACGGCCAGACCCAGCTGAGGGGTTGAGCTGCCATGAGCCCGGCCTGGGGAGGGCTTTGGGATGTTCTCCTGCCCTGGGTACCTTTTCTTGGATCACCTTCACAGCCCATCCCTGGCAGCACAATAAGCTCAAGAAGGGTGATGGCTGTGAGGGGTTAAAACATCTCTCTGCCACATATCTTGTCTTGCTCTAACTACACCTAAAGCCCAATTTTTAGTCATTGTAAAAAACCCCCAAAACCACTTCCCCCCCCAACAATCCTTATCCTAATTCTCCTGGGAAATAATGACTTTCTGTTATTAAATAATATGAAATGATTGAGGTGAGTCATAAAGCATTTGTATTAACACTAATGGATCCATGATTAATTTTTTTCTTTATTTTATTATTATAAAACTTGTCTGTTCTTCCCTTCCCCCTTTCTCTGTCCTCCCCATCACATTTGGTTCTCAAGGGAGGTAATCAAGACTTCACTTGAATTTCTCATTACTTGAAAGGCTCCACATCACAATATGATAATGGGACAGTTTCATAATTACAATTAAAAAAAATATTGGAGCCAGAGAAAACTGGAGAGGTTTTCAGATGCTTTTGTCTTTGACACCCAGAAATTAAAGGATTGCTTTAAAATGTATTTTGAAAACAAGAGGAGAGGGTGGTTTCATGTTACTGTTATGCAAAAACCATTGCGCCCAAGCTTCATTTGAGAAAGTTCATCCTCCCTTTTTATTTCCTTAGACTACCTCCTCCCGCTATTTTCTTTTTTTTTTTTTTTTTTTGACAAAGCAACATTAAATCCAGGAAGATGCAGAACTAGACCGGTAATTAATTCTACCACTATTAGCCCTAGAGGCAAATTATTGTGCCTCAGTTTCCCATTTGCGATGGAAGACACTCCAGAAGCTAAGGCTATTTTTGTATTTTTAACCAGAATGCTACAGGCTTACACCAAGTATTTTAAGCCCTGCCTTTAGGAGCAGGGCGCAGGTGGCAGAGATGAGCAGAATTAGCCCTGTGCTCTGCTAACAAGCTGTGAGATCCCACAGGATATGAGGTTGGATTAGATGTGACAAATAATAATGATTACTCTTATTATTCCTCCTAGAACTGGTCTGAGGCATCATCAGCTAGAGATGTGTTGAAGTTGCAAGACATTATGGCTTATGTGGAACTCTGATAAAGCTGGAATTTCTGTCGAAAAATCAGAGTCCTTTGCTGGATAGAAACCCACCCATTTTCTGCCGAGAGTGTTGCTCCCTTTAGCCTCATTCCCCGAACAGCAGGAGCAGTGATCCCAGCTCCCGGGATCCCTTCTTAGACGGGTTTGTGGCAGCCTTGTGTGGCCAGGGACACTGTGCAGTGATCACACTGTGCCTCAGTTTACTGCTTCCTCCCCTTGCTGAGGATGAAGCTGCTCAGGGAGACTCTCAGAAGAGCATCCAGGGCCTGCAAAGGCTGGAGGAGGTGACCATCCCCAACATCTGCCCCAGCACAGCACAGCCCACAGCAGGGACGGGGGCCAGCGAAGTTCCCTCTCCTTGCCTTCTGTGCCTGATGCTAGGTGGATGCCCAGGCTTCTCTGTCCCTTGCCCTGTTCAGCAGTGAGAGGCCCCTGGCTCTGGGCCACAGCTCCTGGAGGCAGGACCAGATCCCTGAGCATCAGCACAGCTCCAGGGCCTGGCCCCTGGCAGAGATTAGGTGCTCCTCTAAAGCAAATAATGCCAAAATGCAAATAGCAGCAGCAGCAAATTCTTGATTAAATATGAACAAGCGCAGAGAATTGCTTATGTCACTCACCCCACTCCTCTCTGTCCTCCATCTGTCTGTTTCTCTCCTCTTCCACCATCTCTCCCCCAGCCATCTGTTCAGTGCTCTCCCTCCTTCTCTCCCCTCCCTGGCCCTGCTGCCCTTCCCTCCGTGGCCGTTTTGCTCTGAGGGGTTCCCAGGTTGCTGCTCCTCTCCTGCTTCCAGCTGCGCCCGCATCGCTCCTTCAAGCCCTGTGGCGTGAGCTGAGGGGTCAGGGGGACGTGGTGTCAGCGCTGCAAGGCTGCAGACAGATGGTTCCTGCTCCTCTGCATCCCCTGGGAATGTCTCCCTGGCACCCTGCTTGAAGGAGCTGCAGCTGGGGAGAGGAGGGGAAAGTGCCTTGAAAACCGCGTTAGCAACACCAGCTGCCCAGCCTGTGCAAGGAGAGTGGGCCCTGGGGCAAGAGGGTTTGATACCACCTCCCTGTTAACCGTGGGATGCCTGCCCTCAGAATTCTGTTTGGGCCACAGGCAAAGTAAAACTGAGCTGGTTAATGCGTGGCTATACATACAGGTAGCTAAAATATTCACTGGTCATGATGGGAAAGATCGAATCACCCCACGAGCCTGTTACCCATCTTCCAACACCATTCACACCAGAGCAGTGTTTGCACAAGCTGCTTTGGAATCAGAATAATGGCCTTTTAGCCACCTTGATGGGATTTATTTGCTTTCTTCTGGAGTAAACAAAAGCACAAGGCAAAGGCACTGGATCAATGGGCATTAAAATCTCCAGAAAGGACATAAAGCTCATTGCTCCAGTGCATTGCCAACACCTTGCCAAGGTGGGAAAGATTCCTGCTGCCTGGCTGGGATGCCACCAGCGCTCCAGCTTCAGGGGATTTGTGTGCTGCCATGGAAGCCAACAAAACTGCCTGCTGTCATAGACAGAGATTGGGTTTGATCCAGACTGGCAAATCCAGGGTTCCTACAAAAGAGCTGAATAAGGGCCCTGTGTCTGACAAGAAGGAAATAAAACTATGGGACTGTTGGCTTTGATAAATCCTTTCCCTGACACATTCCTCTGTCTTTGTTTCAGCAAAGGATAATGGGAGAGAAAGCGAGAGACTGTCTCCTTTTTTCTGATAATTTAAATACAGTGAAACAATGACCTGATATCAACATAAAGCTGTTGGAGGAATAACCTGACTGTGCACCTTTTCCCTAGAGTCTCCAGGGTGAAATCAGTTGAGATTGATGCACGATAAAGGAACGAACCTGTTGCCTGAGAGGGGCGTCTCTCAGTGCAATAGGCAGCGCTGTTATCAGACCTGTTAAACAAATAAAGCTGTGAAGTGCAGACACATTGTCTGAAGCACACGCTCAGCTTCCCAGGCAGCCAGATCTTCTTAAGCAATCCTTGATAAAGGAACAAGCCTGTTCAAGTTAATGGATATCCTCGGGTGCTGCTCGGAGAGGGAGCGTGAAGCGAATGGGGATCCCGGCTGTGGCTGCTGCTGCTCATCCCTGCCTGCACACGCACACCGGGGAGCGCTGCTTTGGCCGGAGGGAGGAGCAGGGGATGCTCTGCACACGAAGGGCAGGAGGTGCTGGGGGATGAGCCCATGGGAGCAGCCCCAGCCCTGCTCAGCAGTGGCAGCAGGGGCATTGGCAGGGGTGCTGGACCTCGGCTGGGCCTTTGGACAAAGCCTGCTTTCCTGAAAGAGCCATGGAGCAAGGGGAGTGCACAGGGGTCTTGGCTCAGGGCTGCTTCACCCCGGGTCTCCCCTCAAGTGACCAGATCCCTTGGAGAAGGGAAAAGGGGGATGACACAGGGTTTGTCCCCAGCACATGTCCTCCCAGCAAGCATCTTTCAGGAGCATTGTCAGTCTGAGCTACTCAGACTGTGCCACTGAACAGCTCCGTCCTCAGCCTATGCTGAATCCACACAGCAGGGCCCTGACCTTGAGATCTTCCATCTGGGAGCAAGAATCAGATGCCAAAGTTACCTTTTAAACCAGCTTCACATCTCCTTCCTGTCACAACCATCTTTGGACTTTGTCCTGATTTGCCCCAGCTTGAGTGAGAACAATGCTGGGCTCCCTTCAACTGGACTTCTGGCAGCAACAAGAGAATAGTAATTTCACTGCAATGTTTTTCCTAAGGGGGAAAAAAAAAAACCACCACAATTTGTTTGTCTGCCTGTGACAGGGAAAATTTTTCATGTTACCATCAGCCCTGGAGTTCATTCACCTATTGGAAAGATGTCCAGCTTTGAGAGATGTTTAATCTTACTTGAGAGGCGATAATTAGGAAAACACACACAAAAACATGTGCCACACGCTCCCAGTCTCATTAGAGCCTGCTTTCTCCTTCAGCTGAGGAAAAGGGTTTGTTTTGATGACGGGGATGAATGTGGTTTTGTGCTTGGTTAAGGTGTGTGTGCATATGTGTGTACCCATGCGGAGATGTAGGTGCATATTTACATGGCTGGAGGGGAGAGGTGTTAACTTGTTGAAACCTGTGAAATTCCCCATCCTGGTTCCATTTCTGGAAGCAGATTTTGATGAGATCTCTCCCTTCACTGCACAAGAGAGGATCTAATCACGCTGTACAAAGACAGCCACAACTGACAATACATCTCCCTCTTCCAGGAGAAAGGAAGAAGGGAACAAAATGAATAATTCAAATGATAATTAGCAGTGTAATTATTCCTGTTTTTAGAGTAACCTACAGGACAGAACATCAACGCATGAGTCACTGGCAAAGTATAAACAGAAATAATTTGGAAGATGCTGTCCTGATGCTTTACAAAGGGACTTGTCAGAGCATTTCTCTTTTGATCTCACATTGGCGTCAAGACTCCCCTCCAAGTGCTCCCTGTAAGGTCAAAGCTGGCATTTGTCATCCAGAGCTCGGCTAAGGGAGAGGGCAGCTTCAAAAGCAGCACCAGGCAGGAAGGGCTTGCAGGGGGGACACAGCCTGGGAGAACTGAGCTGAGACCCATCAGCTGAGCACCCAGAACACCAGGCAGTGCTTTGGGCTTGATTCAGGCCAGAGAACAGCATTTTCCTGAGTGTCTGCACGGCCTGGGGCAGCAGCTCCCGGCTGCAGCTCTGCCTTTGATGTGCTCCAGCCCTGCAAACGCCCAGAGATGGGATCCCCTGCGGGCACCAGAGGCTGAGACTGCAGGGGCTGAAGCATTGGGAGGGAAGGTGGGGAGTGCTGGTTATTTTAGGTTGAACGGGGAGGGGAGAAGGTAAAATCTCAGTCTCAAGGTGTCCCACACTGTGCTGGTGAAGAGCCAAAACTCTGCACAGGAGAGAGCTGTCACAGGCCTGATGCTGCACTTATCCTTTCTGAGAGGGATTCCCGCACTCAGCTGCAGTCCAGAGACCTTAACCCACAGCCTTTACAATCTTTCAAACTTACAGTTGCTTCTTCTTTCATCAAAACCTGGAGAATCTCTATCAGGAAACATGGAGCCTTGGTGGCTGGAGCAGATCCCATCCAAGGAGACCCCGAGGCAACAGCAGCCTCCTGTGAAAGCCAACAGTGGGAAGCCTCTTGGCACTGTAACACAAGAGGAAGAGAAGAAAGATGTCTTTAATTTGGCTGGTAATGATCAATATAGAATCAAATCTGACCTTGAATTTTAATGGCTGTGTACTAACAGGAGCCACTCAGAGGGAAGGAGGAGGCCAAGAATAGCCTGGGGGAGGGAGGATTGGGCTCAGGGTACAGCAGGCTCAGCACCCCGTGTGGCCACCCCTTGCCACCATGAATGTGCATTTTGGGAGCTGGCAGAGGGAAAACCTCTCGGGGGTGGCAGTGGCTGGGGCTGGGCTGCTGTGGGCACCAGAGCTGGCATGACCCAAGGCTTCCAGGGTTCCCCCAAGCTCTGTTTCACCCAGCAAGTTCAAAGCACTCTTTTAAAAACAAACAGAAAATTGGGAGCATTGAGCCAAGAAACAGGTAAGTGCTTGCCCCAGGTTCACCTGGCAGTAACCAGAGCTGCAGGTCTCCCAGGGCCTGTGGCCCTTCCCTGTGACACTGGGGCCTCTTGGTTGCTCCCTGTCTTTGACATGTGTCAGATGCTGAACAGACAAGATGACTCAACTTCTAACCCAAGGCACTGACAGCGTTTGCAACTGACAGAGATGCCTTAAAAAGTGGAAAAAAATGCATCATGCATTTATACAGATAAATAAATAGAGATTGACCAGTAGAAATTATATAGTAGCTGTTAACATTGGCATCTTTATTTGCTGCATCAATTGTATTTGATTTAATCTTGTTCCCACAACACTGAAAACATTTGACTCATCTGCTAGGGGTTCTTTTTGTTGATACAGAATCATTTTGACAGTTATCCTGCTGGCTGTTAATAAGTATCTGTACTTTCTATAATCAATCATAAAACAAATCCAATTGCCTTTTCACTTTTTATTTGACCTTAATCCTAACAAATCTCCCACAATTTTATTGAATTTACTCATGAGCTAGCAGAAGAAGAAAGAGGGGTATCCACTGATGCCTGTCCATCTGTTTGAGATGAAGAGAGTCTAGAGGATCTGAGACGGAACCAGGCAAACATTCACCTGTACTCTGACAGTGCATGCTGAACCACCGCAGCCTTGGCTTTGTCGTGCGCTTCCTCTCCCCGAGGGCAGAGCAAAACTGCCGGGAGCTGAGCACCTCAGCCAGGGGTTCCCAGCACCCTCCTGCCGACCCGGCAAGGAAAGGGAGTCACTCCTGCAGGACTTCTCCTCCCCTCAGCCCTTTCCGTGGCCGCCCTGAGCAGGGTCTCCCCCGCCCCTCATGCCACAGCCGTGCCGGGGAGCTCCGGCTGCTGTAATGCAGCAGGAATGAAGCGGAGGGAGCTGCAGGGCAGCGGATGCTCCATCCGGAGCCTTCCTCACACGCGGCTGTTCCTGCCTGTGTGACGTTTGCCTTTTCCCCTCGCTCCCCTCCCAGACTTGTGCCTGCAAAACCAATCCACTGAGCACCTCAGGGCTGCCGGCGAGATGAGGTTCGCCTCTCGGCACAAATCCTGTGTCATGTGGTGGGGAGGAAGGATGCAAGAGCATTATTCTGCTCTTAAATCAGGCGTGGATCTGCCCTTGCTTTCCACCACCCCAGGAGGCACAGGGATGCTTTACGAGCAGTTCTGGTACGGTTTCTGCTTTGCAAACATTTCCCTTCCTCCATCTCTAACAGAAATGGACGCAGAGTTTATATATAAAAATAAGAAAATAAAAACAATCCTGCCGTTAAGAAGAGGAGGAGGGGAGAAAAAGGATAAAAGCAGGGGAAGCAACTTTGTCCTTTGGTGCCAGCAGCAGCAGGCTCCTGCGGTTGGAACCCCAAGGAGAACCAAAGTATCTTCATCATTATCTGGCTGGAAACGGCAGCTGCTTCGCCAGCCGCTGCTCGGGCGGGACCGTGAGAGCAGCAAGGGAACAGTGGGGCAGGGAATTAAAATATGGGCTACAAATTGGAAACAGCAGGAGGTGCAGGGGGATTCAGCCTAGCCGGCGGATGCCCAGTGTGCTCTCCCCATTTATGCTGTGCCAATGACTTTGTTCTCAAGAAGCTCACAGAAGAGAAAAGGAGAGAAAAATACATATACCTATATATCTCTATATCTCCATATATCTTGGTCTTGCAGCTTGCCTTAGCCCAGGAAATTCCTACAGGAGCCAATGGCAGGAGGGACTGCAGTGCTGTAGGTTACAGTGATGCAACAGCCCATCTGCAACCATGAATTACCTGCCCTTGTGCAGGTTGCTCTGTCTGGAGAATAATCTTATGGATGAGGAGCTGCCTGGGGAGGAAGGGGGATGCAGCAGTGGCTGTGTCCCCTTACAATGGTGCAAACCCCACATGAGGTTGAGCCCAGGCTGAAGACAGCATTTGACCCATCAAGGTGATCTCCAGCCTTATCTCACACTCAGGGAAGCCTGAACTCAAATTTATACTTGTATATGATTCACCTCTGAGTCTCCATTTTTCTGCCTTTAAAATGGGAACCAGTGCCCAACACAACAGGATGAACACGTGGAGAGGTGCAGAGTGCTCAGACAGGTCTGAGGTGGGGCCACGCAGCCCAGCCTGGAGCTGTGGCCCCTCTGCAGCAGGGTGGCCCTTCCCAACAGGACTCTGCCTTGTCTCTGCCTCTGTGGCCCCCTATCACCCCGAACCTGTGGGGCCAACAAGCCTGCCCTGGCAGGCACGGCTGCCAGAGCAGCACGCAAAGGACACGGGAAGCAGTGCCTGGGAGGTGCCTCCCTCGCACAGCCCGGCCAGAAATAGAAACACGGGGCCATGAATTAAACACGCTGCAATCTCTCATCTGTCTCCAGCAGGAAGTTCAGCTCAGGGCAGAGCTGCCCTCTGCATGGATGGACACACGGGTGCTTACCTGGGGAGGCAGGGAATGGGTCAGCAAGTATCCTGCTCCACCGGTTTCACCAGGAGCAGTTCCTGAGAGCTCCCCCTTCCCAGGCCACCCTCACTGTCCCGGCACACTGGGGTGTCTGGGACAATGCACGATGCACAGGCTGGGGCTCACCCTGCCAACAAATACCTCTGTCCCTGGAGGCACAGCAGCAGTGAACTGCGGCCCTGCCAGCTCCCACTTGGCTGTCAGGGTGGCACGGGCAGGAGGAAGGGCGAGCCCTGAAGGACCGGGCTCTGATCCTCCGGCCTGGCTCCCTCCAGCCTCAGCCACGGGTTCCCTTTGGTGGCACTGAGGAAGGACCAGCCCTGCCCAGGCCTCAGGGAGCAGCACTCACAGATGGTTAGCTCTGCTGGCAGCTGTCTCAGTGGATGTGATGGATGCTGCCCGAGCCCATCCGTGTCTCAGAGGTCACTGGGCAGCAGAGCTGTGGCCGTGCGTGCCTGCAGCCCCGGGGCTGGACACAGCGCCAGGAGTGACGGGAAATGAAGGAAGTAATTGAGAGCCTGACAAGGGGAAATCCAAAACACCCTGGCTCAGCCTGAAAGCCAGTTGCTTGGGAAGTGGCTTGATTTCCTTCTGGCTTTGCAGATGCTCTGAGCACATTTTTCTGACTCAAGGAGGGATTCGGCATCGGGATGGCTTCTCCCTCCCATCCCCAGCATCACTTCATTAACTGACCTTGCAGAACATGCACAGCCTTTTCTGTTCACAGGTAAAACATATTCGCTACGTGGCTCACACATGCACAGGCCAGCTGGAAATGAGACAGTCAGCCGTGCAGATTGGCCACACACAATTAGGCTGCGTTTGCAGCTCCTGCTGTGAGCGTGGCATCGCTGCCAGTCCACTCAGCCACACCAGAGCACGTCCCCGGTCCCCAGGGGTGACCACGCTCCTGCCTCTGCTCCTTCCACTGCCTGCAGGCAACACATGTCCCGTTCTGTGTGTGCCCAGGCAGTCTGTGACACTTGTGGGGCCGCTGCCAGGTCCCTCGCATGTGAGCACATCCAAAATGTGAGCACAGACACTGAAACATGACTGAGCCCACACACACAGGCATGGTTTTCTGTGGATTAAACAGCCACGGGGCACTGGCCAGGGAATCACAGCTCGGACGAGCACATACACCTTGGGGAGGGGACAGAGGCTTTTTTTGAGAACCAGAAATAGGAAATCTCAGAACAGGAGTGTCACATGCTGTTCTCTGTAGGAATAGCTGGGGTAAAGTGCCCAGTAAACCAACAGTTCACACAAAGTGAGGTTTTGTGGACCCCTGAATTCTGTCTCTGCTCCTCTGCCTCACTTGAAAAGGCCTTGCCTGCCCTTGCAGGAGCCCTGTCTGATCCATCTCCCTCCTTTTCATCGGGTTAATTGGCCTCTGCCTTACCAGGGAAATCTCAGCCAGGCTGTCAGCCCCGAGCTGTGCTTAGCAGGCTCAAGAAGCTGCACAGGGAAGGGGTTTTAACCTGTCACAGAGGCAGCTGGGGAAAGGAGCAGGACTTGGCTGCCTCTAATTGCTCTTTGCGCAGAGATGCCTTGTTTATTCGATTAATTTGGAGCCATCAAATACCAAGGCTCAACAAGCAGCTGCTGAGTGGGGGGATTTTTACCTCTCCAGAAGGTTGGGGTATGCAAATCCCTTCTTTCCTTTAAGAACCAACAAAACCCCTTCCTAAAACCTCCATTTCTTGGTCTTTATAGGCATTAACACTCACTGTGCCCTTAGAACTGTATTGAAACACGTCTGTAATGTGTTTTCCCCTGAAGTCACACAGAAAGTAAGTGTCAGAGAAGGATGGAAAATGCTGGTCCAGACCCAGGAGTTAAATCCTTGAGGCTGTGCTCTTTGGCCAAAGGAAATGCCTATTTCCATTGATATATCAGTGGTTATGAAGTAATGGTTCATGCCATAATGAAGGAGTGGTTACAATATTCCCCCTTCACAAAGGCTGCAAATCCCAGACCCAAGCTGTCCTTGTTAGCAAACAAAATTCCCTTCCACTCCTGATCTCTGAATGTCATGTACCAGCCCAAGGAAACTCACAGCAACGAGCCCAGCCTGAAAGGGGATAGAAGGAGTCCTTGCTCCGAGCCATAAAAGTGTAAATGAGAGCAGAATGTGCTTCCTCTGCCTGGATTTCACAGCTCTCTCTATGGTAATTTGGCCGGTTGCACTCTCTGCTTGTGTCGTGCTGGGAGCCTCTTTCAGCAAGGTCTAGGATTTAGCTTTTTAGAGAAATAAAAATAATACATAAAACCTTGTTTCAGCTTGCCTGTTCACAATCAAATTTTCCCAAGCATGGGCAGCAGCCTTATGAGCCATTTCTGTTTGATAGCCTGGGCTTTATTCACGTAGATAATGAGTTTGGCAGGAGGTTAATAAGTGTCAACTGAAAGATAATTTAAGAGTTGTAAAGATAAATTTGTTGTGGGCTCTGTTTCTGGGTCTGTGGCTAATATCTCAGTGCCTATACACATGCACACACACACAGAGTGCACAGCCTGGTTTCCAAATCCATAATCCATACTGGTTTTCTTTATTCCTTGAGGTATTGTAAATATCTAAAAGTCCCAGTGAAAATCCTGCTGCATGTAAATTCCCATTGCCTTTTTTCCCTGATCTTCCTGTGCAAGGCGATTAGATTAACATGGGGGGAAAGAGGAGAAAAAGGAAAAGAAAAGGAATAGAGCTTTAGAAAAGTGGCTTTTCCTTCTGACACAGTGCTCAAGCGGAGAATTTCCTTGCAGGCTGCATAAAGATGTGGTCCTTATGCAGAGTTTTGAGATGGAAAGGGAGTATTTGGCAAGGTTCGTCTGGGTTTAGGCCTCTGGGGGGTTTTTTCTGCTCTCTCACTTAAAAAAAAATCATTAAAATAGGCGTTTTTACTTAAAGTACCCTGAGATCTGCCCCACTGTAGCCAAAATACTGCATGCTTCCAGCAGAGGTTGGTGCAAACCAGCTCGAGGTGCCTGTGCCCAGGGACAGCAGGAGCCAAAATCTCTCAGCACCGAAACTCTGCCCTGGCCCTCGCTGCCCTGCTCTGCTCCCCTCCATTCCTCCTCCTCCCAGCCCCTTCCAGGCAGGAGAGTTTCGGGGGATTCGGTGGTGGATGCTGTGCAGGGGACGAGAGAGAGGCCAGCAGGGCTTTGTCACAAGTATCTGTACAATCCCCTCTCCATAAAAACCCCATGAAGCTAAAGATTATTTACATTTTGGGTACGGGTAACAGCCATAATCTATTTGATTAGGTGAGGCTCGGATTAAGCACCGAATTTATCCCTTAGCATTGTCGAACTTAATAGTAGTTTAAAGGCAAACCTCATTGAAACTCTGCCTTCCCTGCTGGGCTAATTAACACCCATTTTAGGCTCTTAAACCTTTGATGGGTGTTTCTGCTCCAGCTCTTTGGTAATAGGGGAACTACCTTAATAAATCAGACAAAAATCTTGGCCAAGCAGTGCAGACCAAAAGGCTCTGCCCAGGTGAGATGGGTTTCCAATGCAGAAGGGGAGATAAAAGCACTTTCTTGATTAAATATTGCCACCAGGTTGAACCCCTGAGTTTTCTGGTGCTGCTACCGATACCACTGCTAATGTGTGCTGAGTGTTTTATGTCAAGGTTGGGCCTGTAAAATGGGCCAGATAAATGGAGAAACTCAGCCAAGTGTGCTGAGCTCAGTGGGTCCTGCCTGTGCATTTGATGGCTTTGGGTTCACACGAGATTGCGGCGACTTCAGACTCTCCTGGATGGGGAGATATTCTGGTAAAGCAGTTCCTGTGTTCGGGGGAAATGGGAATTCAACGAGCTGGTGCAAAGGAGTCCCAGGCCAGCTGTGACTGCGGGAATCAGGCTGAGCTCTGCGATGGGGCTGCCCCCAGCTGTGGCCTGGCACAATCAGGATCCAGCTGCAAGGAACAGCCACGGACTTTCCCGCATCCCTTCGATGCCCCTGCTCTGAATCTGTCCTCCTGAGGAAATGCCCAACACTCCTTTGAGCGCCTCAGGTTGGATCCCTCAGGAGTCAGGAAGGAAATCTGCTCCTGGCCCCTCCAAACTCGTGTGGGCTTTATCCTGTCCAGTTCCTGGTGCCCCAACCCCTCCTCAAGCAGTGTCTGAGGGCACCCGTGGGACATCTGCCCTGGGCAGCAGCCACAGGCTCAGCAATCTGGAGCCAGAAAGAGCTGCCCAAAGCCCACGAGGCTTTGGGGTGCTGCCCTACACAAGCTGCACACAGGCAGGGGTTCCTTGCTGCTGCCCTGGGACAGCAGCTCCTGGGATCCCAGGGCGCTGTGAGGAGTGAGAACAGGGCAAGGAGAGATGGTGCCACATTTAATTAGCTCTCAGCAAACCCAGATTATTCTTAACATTAAACTAATCTTCAAAAAGGGAACCCTTTAAATGAAAAGAAAAAGTGCAAGGCTAGGAAACCATTAATTGATTCCTTATTCATTAACCTTTGCAAACCACTCAAAAGAGCTGGAAAACGACTTCCTTTGCAGCAAGGGCTTATGCAGGGGCTGGAAGAAGCCTCTCATAACCTGCACTGCAGAGGGCAAGAGAAGGGCTGGTCTCAAAGTGCTCCTTGTTTTGCTAATCAGAGAGCAATTCCTCACACGAGGCTCTGCTGTAAACACTGCTGATCCTGAACACGCTCTTCTGAAACCACCCTGAAGCCATGACAGCTTCCCTGATATTTAATCTGCAAACCTCAAACTTCTCACGCCCATCCCTGAGCCTAGCAGCTCAAATCTCATGACAGTTATTTTTCCTCTTTCAAACCAGAGCTTCTGGAGTCCAGGGATTTGTGTTGAAAAAAGTCCTCGGTAGAAGAGAGATTGTGAAAAGCAGTTTGTAAAGGGCTTTTGGGTTTAAAAAACCCAACCACCCAGAGCCAAAGAAAGCTGACAACAGATACTAAAAAGCAGACAGAAAATCTCCAGTTTAGTAACTAAAATTAATCAAATGGGGAAGGGAGATGATCGGCCTGGTGAGCACCAGCAGCGTGGCCACTCGGGCTCAGATCAGAGAAAATCACAGAGGGGTTTGGATTGGGAGAGATCTCAAAGATCATTTCATCCCTAGCCCCAGCCACGGGCAGGGACACCTCCCACTAGATGGATCCCCGTTTTGTGGCCACCCAGAGAGCCAGCAGGGAGACAGAGCAGTTCCCCTGCCCCAAGCAGGACACCCACCTGCTCCCCCGCCCAACCCTGCAGCCCCCAGCCCCTCATGCCTTGAGGCCACAGCTCTGGTGTTGACTCTGCTTTTTTTCCCTGGGGAGCTCAGCATTCCCACCTTCCCCAGGAAGGCAGACAAACAACACAGTTTCCATAGCCACTGGGGAAGAGAAGAAAGAAAAAGCCCGCGTGGTCAACGGCTGCCAAATCGCCTTTTGTTTGTGCCTACCAGCACTTGGATTTGCCCTGATCTGAAATGACACTTTTCTCCCTCACTGGGGTCTTGTTTTCTGGGTATTTGATTCTTGTGCCAGGACTTGGACAGAAACCAATGGCTAAAAGCTTCCTCTTATAAACTCTGGAATTAACAACCTTCTTTCCCTAACCTCATCAGCACGGTGGGGTAAAAAAAACCAAACTGGACACATTTTCTCTTTTCAGACAGCTTAGGCAGGAGGGAATCAAACCCTTCACAGGAATGCCTGATCCAATCTCTTTCAGAGGACAGGCACGACCTGGAGATATGGTACCTGCAAAACTGAGGTGAAGTTTTGATGTTCTCATCAGGGGTAGCTTTCATAGACTCACAGGCTGGTTTTGGTCAGGAGGGACATTAAAACCCATCCAGTGCCACTCCTGCTGTGGGCAAGCCCACCCTCCACTGTCCCAGACTGCTCCAAGCCCTGTCCAGCCTGGCCTTGGACACTTCCAGGGGTCCAGGGGCAGCCACAGCTGCTCTGGGCAACACATCTCTGCAGTTGGAAGCATTAAAAGATTTGTGCACTCCTTGAGCATGGAACACACAGCTCACACTCATCAGCAAATCTGAACTGCACTGTCCTCTCAGCATGGGCATGAATTACAGTCTTGTTCAGCAAGAGAATCAACTTTCCCAAATATCCCCCTGGCAGAGATCAGGTGCTTGGGAAGTCACAGGTCCTGATCTTGAACAAAATCAGCACGAAACACCTTCTCCTGAGCATCCCCTGTGCAGCACCAGGGCCATTTCCCTCCCCTGCTCCCAGGCTCTGTCCTGGCTCCCCTGGCTCTCCTGCTTCGTTCAGCATTTGGAGCTGGGTGCTCTTCAAAGCGGTGTCTAACGATAGTCCATTGATCTCAATTACCCAGACACAACTCTCAGTTATCCTGAGGCCGATTAAGCAGGTTGCAGATTAATCATAGCCTGCTCAGTGGCCCCTTCATCCTCCTCACCGGTTCCTTACATCTTGATTTTGTTCACTGTAAGAAAACACGCAAGCACTGTGTGCTCCTGTTTCCCAAAACACAAGTCAGAGCAATGCCTCTGCTGTATCTGCCTTCTTCAACCTGATTATTAACCTGGACAGGTAAGACTCAGATGGTATTTTTATCGCTATTTCTTATTTCCATCACTGAAAGATGTGCAAGAAATCAGAAAAAAAAGGCCCCAAAGAGATCCTTTTCTACAAATTCAGCACATTTTCTTTTCTGTTGAAATGGAAATGTTGGTGCTGGAAATCATCAAAGAACACCAGGGAATTTTTCTCCTGTGTTTCAGTGTTGAGATCTGGCTCATCCCAAACTTGCAGTGGTTGGTGGTGCTTGGGAGGAAACCTCAGAACCTGACCAAGGAACTGAGGTGGTTTGGGATGCTCCTGTAGGGAGAAGCTTGGAAGGGTCGGGAGCTTTCTGGACACCTGGGAAGCACAAAGTGTGGGGATTTCTCCTCCTGCTCAGAGGTGGCTCAGATGAACCCCAGCCCTGCTCATGAACCCACACCCAGGAGACACACACAGAACCATGGAATCACTGAGGTGGGAAAAGCCCTCTGAGCATCGAGCCCAGCCATTAAACCAGCTCTGCCAACCCCCACAAAACCATGTCCCCAAGGGCCACATCCACACACTTTTTGAACATGAGAAATAATGGGTGAGAGGGAAGAGTTATGCCATGCTTGGGAACTCAGAATATTAGGGGAAAATACACTGAAAGAGAAGAGGAAAAAAGGGTTGCCAGTAGCACGCTGTCCTTGAAAACCTGGCTGGTTTGGGTTTTGGGTTTTTTTCCTTTAAGCTCTTGGCTCCAGTTTACCCAAAAGGAAGAAGAGGAAAAAAAAGGAGGCGGTGCTGCCCTGCTGGGGCCGGCTGGCACAGCCCAGGGGAGGGGCTGAGGATGTCCCTGCGGTCTCCAGATTAAGCACAAATGCTTTGTGCAGATAAATTGAAAACCCTCGGCCCTGGAACAGCAGCTCATGGAAGGGTGCTGTCAGGTTCAAGAGAGGGAGAGAGAGCAGCTGCCCATGGAAAGAGAGATTAAATGCTGAGAGAGACTAGTGTGCCTTTATGTCTTGAACCGTGAGCCAGAGATGGCTCTGAGATGGGAAAATGCAGAACTTTGAAACTTCTGTATTTATTTATACATTCTACACCCACACATGCAGCTCCATGTATCCCAAATACAATTATCGAGGCACGCACACAAATACACACACACACACGTGCTGGGAGTATTCTATCCCTCAGATGCTCCTGGCCTCAGATGCTCAGGGCAGCCTGAGCTGGATCTGACCAGGAGACACCACAGGTTCAAACCACATGGATACAGCAGCCATGGTATGAGCTTGGCTGCACTGGTCCTTCAAATTTGGCAGCAGCACAAAAAGCCAAGGAGAAGTTGGAGCCCAGGGCAAGTTGGCAGCAAGCTGGGGGTGAGCAAGAAAAGGGGGAGTGAGCACACTGCAGTACTAATTATCCTTTCCAATAAACTCCTTTACTTCTGTCCTTTCACGTTTTGTGAGTGACAGTCCCCAAGGCCTCTCTAGCACTCCTGGGAGGGGAGGGTGGTGAGGATGGGGACAGCAGCACCAGTTCCTGGGTACAGTCTCATCTGCAGCACAAAAAGGAGGATGGCTTCTGGCTGTGCTTGTGCTTTGGGATTGAATCAGGACAGGGAAAGGCTAACAGCAGAAGTGAAATTATTCCCCATCTTCCCCAAGCCTGGCTGGCTTGCTCACACCCACCCACAATCCAGCCTGTGATCTTGAAGTGAAACTGGCTTTTATCATTACTTGTTCGATCTAGTCAATCAAAATTTCAATTAATGGCAGGGAATTATTCCATTCTGCACAAAGGGGGTTTTGTTGTGGGATTTTTTTTAATCTTTTACAAAGTGGCTGTCACGTTGCTGATTCAGGCTCTGGGCAGCCTCTGGCAGCACCTCGCTGTCAGCCACCCAGAGATGCTGGGGGGCTCCCGGCCTCCCTGGCTACACAGGTCAAACCCACTGCTGCTTTTCATAGAAAAGAAAAGCACTGACCCTGCTGATAATTTTTATTTTCCCTCCTTTCCTAATTTCCCTGAGTGGGAGTTCTCTGTGCAGAGCCCAGACCGTGTGATGGTGAGGGAGGAGAGGGCAGGGGGGAAGGGTGGAGGGAGAGTAGGGTTAGAAGAAGAATCCATTTGTAATTACTGAAACAAACACAAGTCGGAGAGAAATGCAAATGCCTCATGTTGTGAATTGCTTGACAGAAGAAGTGACAGCTTTTTATTAGGGTGATAACAGCAAGGAGTTTTAAAATAGAATAATCGGTGCAACAAAAGCAATTTTCATTCTGAATTTTCATTTTAAATGGATGATCTCGTTTTAATCAAGTGAGTCATCACAAAATGCTTTTAATTGCTGAAAGTCAAGAGCTATATTGTAATTTTGATGTCTACTTTCAGGCTGATGATTCAATTTATATAAAATGGGGGGGGGAGGGTTGTTGCCCCATTCCTGTTTGCTGTCATTTCTTCCTCAAGTGAACTCAAGATCTGAATTCACCATTCAAAAATCTAAATGGCTTTTTGGAAAGTGCGCTCACCTTGCCAACAAATCCAGAATGGGCTTGAAGCAGAAGATGTTTGTTAAAATCTGGGCTTGTTTATTTTCTTCCCCTATCTCATTCTGTGTTATTTGAAGCAGCTGAGCTGCTACCACGAAGTTTGACTTTTTGTGCTTTTGAAGGCATTCTGGGATGGTGCCGGGAGGTTGGACCCCTTCCCACAGACTCCCAGAAAGATCCGCACCGACATCCACCACCGTTCCAGAAAAGGCCAATTCCAGGCTTCATTCCAAGCACAAATCCCACCTCTTTAGAAGAAAAGTGGCTGAGGCTTTGTGACAAGAGCCAAGACTACACAGCCAGGTCCTTGCTGGCTCAGTGGGGTACTTCTCAATATCTCCTCAGGTGAGATTCTGGAGTTGGTTTATACCATGCAAAATGCAAATCAGGGAGGAAAGGGAAGAAATTGGCCCTTCTTGTTCCCCTAGTGCACCCTGCTAAAGAACTTCTTCATGTAAATGTGGAAGGTTTAAGACGGTTCATTTGAAGGAGTATGGCTGCAAAAAGTGGAAGTAGCCCTGGTGGGTGCCCCTGAACTGGCTGTGCCCAGTGGGGCTCACCCAGTGCCTGGGTGACATGGAATCACACCCTGAGCTGGGCAGGACCTTCAGGGCCATCCAGTTCCATGGGCAGGAACAACTTCCACCAGACCAGGCTGCCCAAAGCCCTGGCCAGCCTGGCCTAGCTGCTCTTGGGGAGCTCAGCTGAGGTCTCCTGGAGAAATCCCTCACTCTGTTTAAACTGGACCTGCTCCGCAGTAACATCCAACAGTGGAGGTGGCTCCAGACCCATGAGCCAAAGGAAGATGCAGAATCATGGCCAGCACATCCTCCCCAGCTTCAGGATTCAGCCAGGGCACACATCACCAGGGAGCTGCTTTTCAGTGCACAGCGAGAGGGAAACCCAGCAGCCTTCAGCTGGTGGGAGCTCGTCTGGAAGGGAGCACTCAGCAAGAACAAAGGCTGCTTCTGCTGAATTCATGCTTTGAAACCTTCCCCTGTCAAGTCCCACCCTAAAGTCAGAGGGGAGTGGTGTTGGCTCCTGTGGAAGGAACTGTTCACTAGCCCCCAAGATCCCAGCAGTTATGATCTCCTCAGTTCAGAGGATGGCTTGAACTTCATGAGCAGCCAAGAGTCGGGAGAGCATGCCCAGCTTTGCCACCAGCTTCCCAAATCTCCCCTTCAAGTCCCTTCAAACTCCAAATATACTGCCCTGAAATGCGGAAAACTACTTGAAACGCCTTTTTCTATTTTTTATTTTAACAAGAAAAAAAATACCTATGAGACTTGGAGGCCCTGGCTTTAGAAAGTGGGAGTAACAAGGCTCCCTCATCCTTTGGCTTTGTGTGTCTTTCTCTCCTGTGCTGCACACGTTGCTCCTTTCATGCTGCTGTTCAGACCCAGCACGGTGAGAGGGGACAGAAGCCATTTGCAAATATGTTCTCAAAAGAAAATCTGCTCTCCCCCCCTGCCATTTACAAAGCAATTCCTGTTGCTGCACATTGTGTGCGTGCAGGGATTAAAAACACCTGAAAGCCCAAAGCAGGAACGAGAAGTCACATCTCAAAATTCTCCATGAAGGTGTGAATGAGGACACAATACGGAGCCAGCGCTGACATGCACAAAGCAGCTCATTATATGGGAGAAAAACCAGCACCTTTCACCTCCGACAAGCTGGAAAAGAGAAAATCCCTGCCAGATAACCCAAGCAAGCGCCTCGCGGGAGAGGTGTGAGCGTGCTGGAGTGCTGGGAGCTAATTGGGAGAGCCTCCACTATCCCCAAGCAGCAGCAGAGAAAACACATCTCTCTGCTGTTAAATAAATAAAATATGCCAGCATTAGTCTCCTTCCCTGTCCTCCCTAATTCCTGTGTCCCAAACCGAGCTGAAATTGTGCCCTCGTTTAGCATCTCGCTGCATGGCTGAGCAGACCATGCTTTTAGCAGAATTGTCAGGCCCGTACCCATCCCACCCCTTTGGAAATTTGGGTCAAGGGCTTTGTTTAGTTTGGTTTGAAGCCATAGCTGATACTTGGAGGGGATGAACTTCAAAACTGTTTCACCCAGTCCTACTCAAGATCCACCAGCCTGAACATGTTGTCAAGGGCTTCCTTGACCATATCCAAAATTAAAATTACTCATGTTTTTAAATAGATCCTCTGCTATGTCTGAATGGCTGGTTTGTTTTCCTGGTAGGAATAGCCAAGAAAGGATCCCTTTCCCTTCATCCTGGCCACCGCATGCATCTTTTGACTGAGAGCTAAGGCAACCTTGATGTCTTAATTTGTTTTTTAAAGAATTTAGTAAAGATCCTAAAATATTCAGACAACACAGGGATTCAGCATGGAAGTTAGCTGGGCCTTCGGAGACCAGCTTTCTCCCTTCATTAGTATCTATAACAAAAACTGTGGAGCTTCATTGAGCCACGTTTGAAGATCCCTTTGGAAAGCTCAGAGCAGCAAGAGAACACTGGGCTGCTCAGCACAATGAAGCTCAGAGTAACCTGATCTAGGGAAGGTGTCCCTGCCCACAGCAGTGGGGTGGAGCAAGATGATCTTTAAAGTCCCTTCCAACCCAAAACATTCCACGGTTCTATGATCACGCCTGTTGTGCCTCCTCCTGCGAGCTCATACCCCAAATCTGCCGGCTCAGGTCTACAGGAGAGCTGTGGAAAATGGGGAAAACTTCCCAGCTTGGGTGAGACAGAGAGACAGGAGAGACGTGACTGAAATGGATCCTTGCAAATCCTTTTGAACCATTTCCAGCACGAGACCCAGCTCTGCTCATCCTGGGGATGAATGCTGGGGAAAAGCAGGGTGTGAGGTGGGGGCTGCACCCCTGCCTGTGCCTCTGCCTTGGTGTCTTTCTCACCCAGAGCTGTTCCAGCTCTGTGATTCACCACATTCTCTGTTTCATGCCTGGAATTTAAAAGATCTGTGTATTTATCTGCTGCTCTGTGCACATTACTGACTGGGCTGTGCTGGCCATGGTCTCTCGGGGAGGACACACGATGCTACACAGCTTTTGCATCGAAGCAATCTCTCTCTTGAGGTGCTTTTTTCTTTTCACAGAATTAAAAAAAAAAAAAGCTGCTTTTTTCCCATTTTCCCATCTCTTTCCCCCACTTTCTTATTTTTGCCAAAGAGCGTCAACTTGAGGTGAAATATTTTCCAGTGCTGACAAAAGCTTTGATATTGTAATGCCAAACCCATCAAGCCAAAGCTTTTAACTCTGGGCTGTTCTTTTTTTAAAATATTGGATTTGTGACGTTTGTTCTCCTTCCTCTTGCCCACGATTGATCTGCCTGTCCTATTTATCTCCTCCATCTCACCGGGCCACGGCCTTGAGCCCACTGGAGACTTTACATTGATTGCTTGGGATTTTGGATGAAGCCAGCCAGTTATTTTCCCTTCCCCTCTTCACCTCTGTTACCTGTTGTTTATCCTCTAACCAGGCCTGGGCGAGGTTATTTTCTGCATCCAATTGACCAGAAAAAGCACATTACAGTTTGGTTAAACAATGATGGGAACATACCAAAGTTCTTTCAGGAGTCAAAATTCTTCCTCAGCATTTCAAAACCCAACATTTCCCACATGAGGACATGAAAAGTTTAATCTAGAAATTAATTACACCCATTTGTGAAGTGGCTTCAAAAGAGCATGGGGAATAAATAATTTTGTTTTTCTCCAACTCACCAAAAAGATACATCTCAGGTCTTTTTTAAATGATGTTTTCCTGTGCACTGGTGCAGCCTACGCATTGGTTAGGGAATGTCAGCATTTATTTCTCAATCTGACTCTGATCTGAAGGCTCATCCTGTCCCTCCAGACCCGCCACTACCCAAGCACCACCTCCCTCTCCCCAGGCTTTTCTCTGAAGATCTCCCAGCACTGACTCTTTGGTGTTTCTAAATTAACTACTTATTTTCACTACTTTTCCCTTCAGTCAACAGAGAGAAACTATCCTCTCCAGAAACAATTGCAAACACTGAAGCTAAACTCACTGTGACAGATAAAACCAGACTTTGTTTGGAGAAAGAAGGGAAAATGCTGCTGTGAAAGTGGTCACTGCAGCACCGGGCTCGAAGCAAATCCAACAAACCAGGCAGGATGGCAGCTCTGTAACTCCAAATGGGAGACTGACAACAGCATCATGGATGTAAAGAGTTGGTGCAGAGGATTAAACTTTAATGAGGGCTTTTAGCATTGGAGGCACTGAAAACACAATGAGAAAGAACAGAGAAAGGTCTCCAGGTCCTGTCCCACTCGGAGTCTCCCATGGGGCGTTTGCGCCTGTCAGCTCTGCAGGGTCGTTCTGAGAAGAATAATTACATGCTGGAAATGTTTTCCAGCCACAAGTCCCTGAACGTGCTGCAGTGCTGCCACGGGGCAGATTTCCCCTTACAGGGCGTTTTGCCCTCTCCCCCCGGGATCAGATCTGGCAGCCAGAGCCATTTGAGGGCTGTAACTCACAAGGTTTTTGTCCTCCAACCCTCCTCCAGGATTTCAGACAAACCCCAATCCCCCAAATCCAATTCCATTATTTAAAATGGGGAGATACCGCAATGAAGTTTCCCCAAACCAGTAATTATGGACTACACAGGCTGTAGGGAGGAACAACTCCAAACTCCAAACCTGGCCCTTACAAAATGCTGCAAAACCTTCCCCTAAAATCCTTTGAAGCCAGGAAGGAAAATGCTCACAACGCTGAATGAGAAACCTGTGATGATATAAATGTCCCTTAGCTCATTTCTGCCTACTTGAAGACTTAATTAGTATTAAAAGCCCCAGGAAGTCTGAAGATTATTTATGGAGAACGTAGCAGTAGATACGACCTAAGGAAAAAAGGAGGTAAGGCTGAACCACAGAGCCTGTCCACGGGACTAAATCTACATTTTTACTGTTTCATTCCCTAATTTAGGTGCAAATTTGGGTTTTTTCCCCTCTTCTGCCCAAAATGTCAAGGTATTGCAAAGCTTTTCAAGCCTGGAATTGGGACGAAGAAAAAAAGGTCAAAGCCCTCAAAACAATTTGGAGAAATATTGGCCAAGATGTTTCATTTTTACTCTGACAGGTTTTTTTATTAACTTGCCCAATCATTTAAAGCAAAAATTGATCTGCTAAAAGACACCAAGAAGCATTAGCTCAGTGCAGGAACAGGCTTACAAGAGTTGGTCTCCCCAGCTCTAACGGGCCTTTGTTGGCATTAATTAACTCAGAATTTCTTAGTAATTTACAAAGAATAATAATTAATTCTTAGTAATTAATATTAACATTTTTCTTCCTAATTAATATAACTATTTAACTGAGACTTTTCTTCATAATTAAAGTCACTGAATCCCAACCCTTTCCAGAAATAAGATTAATGGTGGGGGGGGGACAGGGGGCTTCCTGTTGATTTACGTAAAACAGAAGCTGAAGATGGATGATTATTTACAGAATCAAGAAAATAGATACAAAATATTCCCCTCTGGTCTGTGCTTGTCTGGAATGTGCCAGTTCCCCTCTCCAAGAGACTGAATGCATCCCCAATAATCGAGGTGGTCCATCACCCCTGTGGGCAGGATGAGGCCATCCCTCGCTCACCCCTCTGCAGACAATGGATTTTGCCTTTAGTGATCCCTTCTAAAACACACCTCAGGGGTTTGCATTATCATTTTTGCTTGACCTTTAAAGAAAAGCTCTAATTGCCAACCGATTTCTGTCTCATTTTGTGACAGCTTGTTTTGTCCTGTCAATCACAGGTAAGTTCCTAAGGAGAAGGGAGGACAGCCTCCCCCACCAGCACCCTGACAAAGGAAAGTCTGTAATGACACCAGGAATTCCTCTAATCGCTGTTTCCAGCTGCTGAAAATGCCACAAAGGGTTTTCATTGAGGGGAAACCTCTCTGTGGATCCATGGGCAATATCCCAGAGGAAGGCAGAGGAAAGCCCACGGTGAGCTGGGGCTTTGGTGTGGTGATTCTCAGTGACCAAGTCCCCCAGACCTCAGCTGGGATGGGCCTGGGGATGGGAGGGATCCAGCTGGAGAGGACTGAATGTCATAGAACACAAATTTTGGACAAGACCCCTTAATTCATCTGGCCCAGTCATGAGCCATGTGGGGTTGAAGTGGAGCCTCCTGCCTCAGCAAAACAGCACAAAATGTGAAAAAAGAGGAAAACTGTGGATAAATGCACGTGGGAGAGCACAGAGCTTTGAGGAATCATGTTGGGATGCTTGGAAAGGTGGAGAGAGGCATTTGGTCTCTATCTGACCCATTTTGGTCACTGTTTTGGCTTGCAGAGCCACAGTCCTGGTGTCTCCACTGTCTGCTGGGGGATGCAGCTGGACTGCCCAGGGCTTAGCCAGCAAACTGCTGTGCTCATAAAACAGTGCAGGCAGCTGGAGACGTGAGTTCTGCTTCACCCCAAACTCAGGCAACCAGCAGCAAAGACATTTGTCTTTCCCCCGCCAAAACCAGGAAGCTTAAACAATATGCATCATTTATGCACCTCAAGAAGCAGAGAAAATCAGAATTGAAAACAGCCTGGTGCCTCTGTCTGCATGTGTCTGCATGAAATATTCAGCACAAACCCCCGGTCCTGCTGTGTGTCAGGGCTCGGGAGCTCCGCAATCAGAAACCGTGGCAGCTCACAGGAGCAGCCACAGCTGCAGCACACAACAGACACCATTTCAGGTCAACTGCCAGGATGGAGAGGTGTTTCGAAGCCTCTTCAATATTTAAACCGAGAATGAGGCACATCGAGACCCAGTTGCTAATGGCTTCTTGCCTTGCGCTGCCACAGTAACGCCAGGAAATTGGATGGCTTGCTGGGATCCTGCAGGGAGCCACGAGGGTGGGGAGAGGAGCTCTGGGTTGTAATTGCTGGATGTCCAAGTCTGCTCTGCCTGGGATTGCAGCCAGGCATGAACAAGGAGGAAGATGTAGCAACTTCTGAGCAATCCAGGCAGCAAATGAGCCCTACCTGGCTGGACCAGATCCTGCTTCGGGAGCTGCTTGTGAAGCCCTGTCTCTCTGGATAACAGCGAGCAAGTTCCACTCTCTCAAACACAGAGATGACAAGTCAAATCCTCAAGCCTTCCCTGGCTGCTTAAGAAAGCTTTGAGGCTTCCCTCAGTGCCTCAGTGGGGATCTGCTCCTGGCACAAAGCCATCACGGGCAGCTTTGCAAAATCTCCTGCAACACGACGGGCTGGGATGTCCCTGCTTGGCAGTGCAGGGCATGGGCTCCCTTTCAGGGTGGCAGTGGTGGATGAAACACCAAGCATCCCCCAACATTTTCCATCACAGAGAGGATGATTTAGCTGCTAACTCACCCTAGGAAAAAACAGATTAATGCCTCCTGATTTCCAGTAGCAGATGGATGCTAAAACAGACAGAAAAATCACTGACACGCAGGGCTCCTGTTGAATTCCAACGACCCAAATAGAGACCAAACATCTGCCCTCCAGTGCTGGTATGGCTTCTGGTATTTACAGACCACAAAACAGCTGGGAGAAGAGAGCAGGTGAAACATCCTCAGCACAAATTGTCCCAGTGCAAACCATCCCTGCTGGCACATGCAGCCACTGCTACAACTGTGGCTGAACTCTCTACGTTTGAAACATCAGTTGTCGAGCATCCCCTCCCCACGAGCTCCTTCCCACACCACCAGTGCTCCCAGTGAGAGATAAACAAAGGCCAGATCTCCTCTGGAATAAGAGAAGGGAGGCAGTTTCCCAAGGGCAACTGCAATTAAGTTTATGGTTGAAATCTGAGGTTTTCTTCTTTTAATCCCCTTCTCATTTAGCTCTATATCCCCTCTCTGGGACTCTGAGCATGGTTTGCATTGCCCTTGTCTCCTCTCTGTGTTTGGAGTCCTTCAGAGCAGACAGAAGCACTAAAAATAAAATCACCTGTCAGGTTCCCTAGTTATTACAAACAAAACGTCCTTTACGAAAATGCAACAAGTAAAACCTTCATATTGTGTGTGCTTATTCACATAAAATATTTAGAAAGGTCCTAATGTTTTTATGGCTGTAATTAATCTTGTGTCATGTTAGGGAAGAACAGCACATAAAAAATTTCTTTGGCATTAGGCAGAAGCCTGGGCTTCCCAGGGCAAACCTGTGTGTCCACATCTCCAAGGACTGAGGGGACCCACGCCTGAGGTTTGGGGGATCCCCGCTCTGCCAGGAGAGCCTGGTAGGATGGAGGTTGAGCCATGTGCCCTTTAATATTTTGCTGCCTTTTTGACACAGATGCTCACAGCAGCTCTGGAGGAAGGGGTGACACCGTGATTTACCCCAGCTCCGTCCCCTGGGGCGAGCAGCACCACCCATGCTGTCTGTACAGCCTGGCCAGGACTGGGGCTCCCTGTGTGCCTTCCTCTGGGGGGGCCTGATCCCACAAGATAAGGGCACCTTTTATTGTCTAAAACCATGGAGATTTAAAAAAAACCCTCTCTGCATGTTCACTGAACCGTCTAGAGGACTCTGGCTAGCACAGGAGCCTGAATACATATAAACTGTCACCAGTCAGAGACTCCTGGCCCAGCTTGCCTTGCCAATAAACTCTTTGATGGGAATATTCCCAGAAACATGATGCTTTAAAAATCTGATCCAGCCCTTGCTATCTATAGCTTCTCAACGACGAAATTTTGGCCAAGATGCAAGAGAGAACAGCTTCCAGCAGCTCCCTGTGCCACGGATGGAGAATAACCATCCATGGGGGAAGAACCAGGTGGCTGCTGGCTGAGGTACTGATGCAGTGGGAGGACAGCTCAGCCCTGTCCAAAATAGGTGCAGATGCAGCATTTTTGGTTACTCAAATTGTTCCATCATAAGAGAGTGGGAGAAGCTGTCTCACTGCACCAGGGCGTAAAGGAGCTCACAACACCTGAGATGAGAGATTGCTTGGCCTCAGTGGAACAAAGTTTTTAACCACAGTAACAAAGAGAAGTGGATTTCACATTTTAGTCTTGATCCTTACACTTCTAAACTGCCCTTTGGAGGAGGAAGAAAATGTATGAAGTACAGAGCTGCTCCTAGGGACATCCCAGCCCATGAAATACTGATAATCCTGTCGGAACCAAGGGCCACAGATCTTGCACAGCTGAGGGATTTGGATCACCCAAAGGAGACACTGGGCTGATGGAAGACTGGCCCAGGGATTGAGCTGAGCATTGGTAACTGGCCACCTTGTTTTTCGTCCTTGGAGGGAACCTGCTGTTCATCCAGGCTGGGAGTTCAGATCCAACAAGATCCACCCGTGGCGCTTGCTCCAAAACCCGCTGGGCCTTTGGGGCACTGTGGAAGGAGAGGGCGGTTCTCTGCCCTTAACTATCACAGATGTCCTGCCCAGCCCTGCTCTAGGGGTTGTACGTGCCCCTTACAGCCCTGTTTGTTATTCAAAGCCCCCTGGTTTTTAACCCTCCCCTGCACGGAGGGTTCAGGGAGCAGCACCCACGCCCTGGATGAGAAGCTGTTACACACCCAGGGGCACAGATGGACAGCAAGGGAAGCCAAAAGGCTAAAGGAGGAAGAGGTGATGGCCCAGACACAGCAGGGCTGGGAGTGCAGGGGAATGGACAGGCAGTGGGGTTCAGCTGAACCCCAAATCCATCAGTTCCCTGCTGCACCCACCCCCTCAACTTCTCTGTGTTTCTGCACAAGCTTTTCTTTTTCAGTTGACTTTCAAAGTAGCCGGCCTGCCAAAGCTGCCCATTTTGCCTGCAGATGCTCTGCATTGGCGGCCTCTAAACCCCTCTAAACAGCCCCAGCTCAATCACAGCTCTGTCAGGCGATGCTCTATTTAACAGGAGCTGCCCGTCTCGCGCAGCAGCCGCAGCCCAGGAATCTCCTCCCGAGTCCATTTTCTCAGTGAGTGGCAGCAATAAATAAAATCCAGCCAGTTGGTCCTTGAAACGCTACCATGGCTTGATTACTTTCACCCAGGACTTTGCCAACTGTGCTGCAACTTCCTGCAGATGCTGCCTCCCTCTGCCTGCCACCTCCCCGGGCTGGAGGAGGGAAGAGGCAGCCATGGGATCACGCATGGAATGGGATTTGAGTGCAGGGCAGCAAAGGGGCCTGGAGGAGGCTTTTCCAGAAGGATGTGCCCCTGTCAAAGCCTCTTGCCCTAGAGCTGTGCAGCAAAGAGCAAGGTCCTGGCCAGGAAAGCTCCGGGGCTGTTTCTCAGAGGAGCAGGGAATGCTGCCCCTGCCTTGGCCAGGCTCCAGGGTAGTTAATTGCATTCCGCCTGCCCAACATTAATTAATTTGGTGTCGTGCAGAGACTGCTGCACTGGGTGCATCCGGGAAAAAAAAAAAAACACGAAAAATCCACCACCTCCACACCCAGAAAATAAAAGAGGAGGAGGGAGCCGGGCTGGCAGTTGGCTCTGAGGCTCGTCGGGGACGTGGGGTCCCAGCCCCATGGGAAGCCTCTTGTCAGGATTCAGACATCTCTCGCCTGCTGGAGCTGGCTCTGTTAGCTCTGACACCGATTTGCTTTCACCTAGGAGTGAACAGAGCCAAGTCACACACAGAGGGCACCTCCAATTTGCTCCCTGTGTCCGTTCCCAGGGCAGAGGATGCCCGTGTTTGCCAGGAAAGTGCTTCAAAGATCAGCTGGTGGGCAGGGAGGGCTGAGCACCGAGCAGCCACCTTGGCAGTGCCAGACTGGTCTCACAAGGAATTCCATGGGGTTCAGTGTGGCTGCAGGATTTGTACAGATCTGGGGGCACCTTGGGCTTCCTGAGCTGCCAAGTGAAACTCATCCCATCAGGGCAGCACAGCCATGAGGGATGAGACGTCCCCAGGGAGCAGATCCTGAGCACTCACCTTCCCTGCAAGGGAGTTTTTGGGAGCAGAGCCGTGGCAGGAGATCCCCTGCTCACACAAAGAGCAGATGCCTGTTATTTCAAACCCTACTGTTACCTCATTAAAGCAGCTGTCTGCTGTCCCCCAAAGACAGACAAATTAGGAGTCAACTCAACCAAGAGCACAACAAACACAAAAAATGCGTGACTGTATGAAATGCTAACAAGGCTGCTCCCACCATGCTGGGCCCGGCAGCTCAGACGGGGGCTCAGGGAAAGAGGTGAAAGGAGGCAGGCAGTGCAGCAGATTTGTTTCTCATTGTCAAGTTAGAGCCCAGCCCAGCTGTTTCCTCAAACAAGCCAAAGTCATGAGCCGTGTCTTGTTTGATATTAGTTTTTTTTTAAATTCTTGCAACAATGGTATCTCAGATTCACTTCTGGGATCTCAGCTGGGATCTCAGCTCTCTGTGTGCCCTTCTGAGAGTTATTTCTCTGCCCTGCCCTTCCCTCCCTGGCTGGGATGATCAGAGAGGAGGAAGGGGTGCAGCACCAGACCCAGCAGCCATGGGCACGGCGTGGCTGTGCCATTGGTGCCCATGGCACACACACTGCATCCAGCACATCCATCAGCCCCACGCGCTGGGGGGACGCTGGGGCACACAGGCAGAGCCTCCCCCAGATCCTGGGAATGCTTCAGGATCCCAGAGCGACATTCCAGCCCCTGAGGGGCCCACGAGTGCCTTTGCAACCCTCGGTGTAAGCGGCCCGTGTCCCCACGAGGCTCTCAGCCTTGAGGCCCCGGAGGGAGCAGCACTGGGAGGTGCAGCACAGCAAGCCCTGGCTGCTCAGAGGTCAGGCAATCACACCAGCATCCCCTCGTAGCCAGAGGCAGCAACACTGACACAGCATCCTCCCAGAGCTGGAAGCACATCTTGTTCAGGCTCAGTTATTAGTCAAAGGATCCAGGTGATTATTTCCCACCTCCTGTGAGTGACAGCAGATGTTTCGGAGTGATTTGTAATCTAACAGAGACATTAACCTTTTAAAGCATCTCCCGGTGTCCCCGGGGCTGTCCAGGGACTTTCTATTGTGCCAGGGAACAAAGAGCCCTGGATATTACTCAGGAGTGAACGGCAGGGATGAGCTTTACATAAAAGAGATCAATAAAAATATATCAACAGCCCACGCAGGGCTTTGGGAAGAGGTGGAGGAGAGGTCTGGGAGGAGATGCAGTGTGACTGGTCAGGTCACAGCACTTATCGAGGAGCAGATGAAAAGATACTGATTGGGCTTTTAATCTCTGCTCAGCACACGGGTCCCCTGGGCCAAACACACACTTGGTTTTGCTGCTGATGGGCAGGGGCTGCTGCCCTGCTCCTGCTGGGCTTCTCCAGCTCCATCTCTTTCCCATGGCATGGCTGGGGGACCCAACACTGCCACAACAGCCTCGGCAGCGAGCGTCCTGCAGCCTCATCCCACACAGCTCCCCTCCCAGAGCTGGGGATCAGAACTCTGCTGCTCACACGTGCAGCAGGTTTGCCAGACTCATTCGTGCTGGCATCCCACAAACCCAGAATGATGGGCTGCACAGCAAGGACTAAGAGGACAGAGGGGAACCCCCTGAATTTCTGCAGGGATTCTCCCAACACACGGGGACCAACACTCCCCGCACCGATGAGGCAGCCCTGAGCACAGGGAGCCTGGGGAAAGGCTGTTCTATTCCTGGCCAAGACTTTCCCATCAGGGAAACACGTAGCACCAAATGCAGCACAGCTAGCCTGGAAAGCAGATGGTCCGTGGAGGTGAGTCCCACTGCAGTTGTACAGCAAGTCTGACACCCTGGGGAGAAATCCCACAGACAGGCAAGATCCCCAAATCCTCCCTGACAAAACTTTTGACTGGAGGGACAAAACAATTTGCTCAAACCCAGATATACCCTGGAGCAACCAGGATTAGGATGATGTCAGCAGCCTTTGATGCAGCAGTGGGCGCCTTTGCCCACACAAAATAAATGTATTTACTGAATGCACCCATGGATCATTAACAGTCTGTTGCTATCACAGCTTCTGGCCAGCCCTGGTCTCTCTTTCACTACACAGAGCATTGAAAAAACACCTTGAAGAGGCTTGGAGCTGACCTCTCCTGCATTGGTATGTGTAGGACAGGAGGATCTGGCCCTTTCCACTGGCAGCCAAGCTCCAGCTGCTGCCCACTCTTGGGGAGGGCATCTGGAGCAGGGAAATCTCAGCACGAGGCTCGGCTGGCTCTTTGCACCCACTGGGGTTATTATCTAAATCAGATTAGAGACGCAAAAAACAGAGCAGCAGGTACAGCAAACAGGAGCTGCCAGACTGGAGCGGGCTGTGCTAACAGCGTGTGGGCAGGAATGCTCCTTCCCGGCTTTCTGTAAAGCATCCTCCTCCAGCTGCAGCTGGCTGTTGTTTCCCAAGGGACTCTCTTCCCTGCCAGCTCCGTTGAGCTCTCTTGGAGAGCAGGAGCAGGGCTTGGAAGCAGATCCCAACCTTTTCATGGGACCCACCACCGCAGCCACCTCCTGCGGGAGCCTGGCAAAAGCCACCCCACACCTCCCACCCGCAGGGCACGGCACAAACTGAGCAGTGGGAACTGCTCCAGGCTCGTCTCTTGGCTTAGCAGGGAAATGTTTATCTCAGCAGCAGGTTTCCTGCAGATGGGGGCCCCCATGCAGGCCTTGCCTGACCAGGGCCAAGTGAAAATCCAGGGCTGGGGCTGGGACTGCTCCGGTTTCTGCGCTGGTGGTGCAGGGGAGGCCCAGCAGGAGCAGAGTGGGGAGCTGAGCTCCCCAGGCACATTTGGTGCTGGCTGCACCAAACCTCAGCAGCAAAACCAGGGCTGTTTCATTAGTGGGCTTTGCTGGGCATAGTGGAATCCTGCTTCCTGGGGAGGGTGCAGAAAATGACACCGTGGGAAAGAGTTTTCTTGGAAATTTGATCCAAGAACAGCACAAATGTGGCATCTGCCTCTGGCCCTTAACTATCACAACTGCTCAGGGGAGCAAAGCTGGTTCCCAGAACTTCTCACCATAGCATTTGTTTCCTTCTACAGACCAAAGCCTTTCAAAAGTTTTTGCAACACAGGATTATGTTAAAATGTCCATTTTGGGCTCAGCTTTTCACTGACCTGCCTCCTGGTCAGGAAGTGAAAAAAAGAGCCACCAAAACTCTAAAGTGAACAGCACCAAAACCAAAACATCTTCACATAAGTCCCCCTCCTCACTGGGCATTCACATCAACCAGCAGGCATTCTCCCTGCTCTTTGCAGGCATGGTTTCTGGATGACCCTTCCAACCCAAACTCTTCCAGGATTTGTGAAAACATACAGCTTGGCTGCAGCAAAACCCCACATCTGACAAAGTTTCCCCCTTGGTGGAAAAGTTCCAAAAAGCCACAAAGGGGAACAACCATTCATGACACCTTTACAAGGTAAATACCAGTTTCTTTCCCATTTGTAGTGTGCAGAAGCATATATCCCAATATTCTTCCATAAACTCCCTCTCAGAGCAGCCCTTACCCAAACCAGGCTGCAGAACCCATGATTAACAAGGAGATTGCACTGTCCCTGCTCTCACTACACGGCTTATCACACCAATAATGCTCCCAAAATCAGCACAGCCCTTCCAGGAGCCTGATTTTTGTACAAGCTGTTACAATTCTTCTGAGTAGCATTAATTTTATTCAAATACCTGGGAAACATGGGAGGTAACGGCTGAAGTCCTGGTTCCTGCCTGACCCTTAGGGCAGGAAAATATTCAGCTAATATCTTAGACATCCAACCAGACCATGTGCTGCAGGGGCTCCTATTCCTCATTTTATATAATGAAAAATACAAAGCATAATTCAAAGGAAGAAATACATCTTAAAATATGGCATGAAAGGGCTTCTTTACTGACAGATCCTTGGTGTACTTTGATTTGCTTTTCCTTACAAGCTCTCTCTCAACTATTATTTTCTTTCCCAATGGTGTCATTCTAATTTTCAAACTCAGGCAAAGAAACTGCTCATTCCATACCTCTGGTCAGCAGCCACCTCAGGGGGTTTCTTCAGCTTCTCAGCAAACACCAGCCCAGGCAGAGCCTGCAAACCTCTCCCAGTCCCGTGAAGCTGCAGCTGCTGAGCAATTGTTATTAATCAGCACCAACAGCTCAGGTGCACCCGATCAAAGCAACTAGCTTTGTTGGAGACCTTCCCCCCACCTCTCACCTGGTGTTTCCTGAATTGTGAACTTTCAGGAGGGAAAAAATATAAAATTGTAGGTATTTCCCTCCAGAAGTGACATTTGGTCTGGGGCAATGGCCAAGGGGGAGCACAGCAGCCTCAGGGTGGAGCTGCACGAGTTGCTCAGTGTCCTGACCATGTCCACAACAGGCCATTCTTGTTTCTCTGATGCCCTCTCTCTTCAAGGGAATTACATTTTGGGTCTTTTCTGAGTCTTTTTTCCATTTCCTTTTTGCTTATCACCCTAAAAATTTTAAGAGAATCTGCCATTTCCAAGCCATCGTGTGGTGGGTCTCCCCGTGGTGCACATCATGCTGACATGTGATGTGACTGGAGCCATAAAGTGCTTTTTTTGTAGCTGTCACTGTGGATAAGAGCCTGCAGAAGAAGGATTTATATAAATTTTCTGTCCTCTCTTACCCCACTACCCTCTCCAAGCTCCAACTGTTCAAACCAGAGCTTTGAGTTCATTACACCCTGCTGAGCAGAGAGACTAGTTTGAAAACCAAGCTTGAAGGGAGTTGTTTAAGGACTCTGCTGGCATTGCAAGAGGAAAGGGGGATAACCTGACTTGCCAGGAGAACGAGAAGGTGACATGGTGCCAGCCAGTGCTCCTTTGGGCACCCTGGAGTGATGGAGAGCTGTCAGAGCCCACGAGGCTTTTCAGAGAATCTTCCCAGTGGGTGTTTGAAAAGTCCTTCGTGCCCTCCCTGATGCTGGGAGTTGCTTTGCTCTCTCCTGCTTGGGCAGACCCAGCCCAGTGTGGGTTTCAGCATCTCCATGGCATTGGGCTCCTGGGTGAGGACATCACACCAGGAAAACTTCAGCCCCCAGCTCAGAGGGCCACGTATGACATATAAACATGCCAAGTTGGTTACATGTTTTTATTTATTTCTCTGCTGCTGAGATCTAGTTACCTCTGGCCAAATCCAGCCAAGATCCTAACTGGACAAAATCAGGCTTCTGGAGGGAGCAAGCTCTGGTTAAAGGGGGTCTTTGAAATATCTCACAAACAAAAGGTCTGAGGAGATGTATTCCAATGCAATCCAGCCTGCCAAAGCCATCTCCTTCTTGCACAGTTTTGGTCGAGTTCAAGGCCAGAAGGCTCCATTATAATCTTCTACAGCTCTGTTTCTGCAAGGAGAGAGGGAGGGAGGAAAGGTGGCTGAGGGCCCTCCATGCTGGAGGAGCTGTGTGAGAGCAGGCAGGCAGTGTGGGCAGTGATATGTGGGATTTAGGAATGGTGAAGTGATGGGGAGACCTGGCTGAGGCCTGGCCTCTGCACTGGGTTCTACCACCCCGTTTTCCTCAACAGCTGGTCCCAGCTGTCTGTACAAACTGGGACCAGCAATGAGCACAACCAGCAGCACAGCCCTGGGCAGCACCTCCAGCAGCAGGCTGTCCTCCAGCCTCCTTCCTCCTGTAAATAGAAAGGGTGTTTATGTCTCCTTCCAGCCCGGTTTTGCTTCCTTTTCCCCTGGAAAGGCTCTCTCTGAAGGCGTCACTGGGTGTCCCACGCTGAGCCCGGAGCCTGCGGAGCGCTCGCTGCCAGCGCGGGTTTGCTCTACGCCTGCTCTGATGAAGCTGCACAAAAACGAGTTGGGAGACTTTTAATTTTCCAAGCTTTAGATGAAAAGGATTCATTTAAAGCCTTTAAAAAATTTAGCCCACTTCACAGCTCCTTCCAAAGATCGGTGTTGTGCTCTTTAAATAGGAGACATGTTTTAAAGCTACTGCCATCATTTATTAAATTAGCCTCAGACTTGCAAATGCAGCTCCCTCTTATTGAATCTTGTAATATTTATTTGCCAAGTTGTGATATTTGGAACTGCACACGTTACACACATGGGGGAAAGAGGGAGGTGACGGGGAAGGCGGGAGGGGACGGGGGAAGGGAACCACTTCTACTGTAAATTGTGTAAATACATTTGCACATCCCAGGAGGGGTAGGGAAAAGGCATTGTAATTAAAATGACTGCCAGGGTATTTTAAACAAGGGAGAATAAATAGACTTTTCTCTGCATGGCACAGGCTCCTTTAAGTTGGAAACTTCGTGACAGAAGATGATTAAAAATATCTTATGGCGTGTCTGAAATCTGCAAGCTTTGATGAGAAAAATGTTCTTGGGAATGAAAGGAGATCAAGTGAAGGAGGAACAGTCTCCTACACAGTGTTTTATAGGCCCAATTCATGACTGCAGATGTCACAGAAAATAATAATAAAAAAAGCCTCTTTTTTGCTTCCTAACAGAAGAGAAGAAAAACACCGAGTGGGGCTCCTGTAGTGGGGAGATCCCTTTTCTGCAGCTCTGGTGAGAGGATGCTCCAGGAAACCCTGGCAATGGCTGAGGGATGCCACCGAGTCAGAGAGGGCGCAGGGCTGGCCCTGGCACCCCCATGCCAGCCCCTGCAGACAGGACAGGCAGCTCCTGCCTCCTGCCCGCTGAGCTACAGCTCAGGTCCAGCCCTGGGGAGCAGCTCTGCCCTTCTCCCAGCCCCGGGCTGGGCCTGGCAGGGCAGCAGCAGGGCAGCAGCAGCTCCTTCAGGGAATGCCTGAGGAGGGGCTGATCTCTGGAGGGGAAGGGGCTGCAGGTGCTCCCCACAGCCAGGCAGCTCCTCCTCCGAGTGCCTGGGCTTTAGCACAGCTGCAGGGGCCACACAGGGAACCAGAGGATGGTTTGGGTTGGGAGGGACCTTGAACCCACCCACTTCCAAAGCCCTGCCCTGGCAGGGACACCTCCCTCCCAGCCCTGTCCAGCCTGGCCTTGGGCACTGCCCGGGATCCTGGGGCAGCCACAGCTGTGCCAGGGCCTGCCCACCTTCCCTGGGAACAATTCCTGCCCAATATTCCATCTAACCCGGCCCTCTGGCAGTGAGAAGTCCTTCCCCTTTATCCCATCACTCCATGTCCTTTTATAAAGTCCCACTTCAGATTTCTCCCCAAAACCCCCCACAAAACCCTCCCAGCCCTCTGGGAGTGGCAGCTCTCCCTCATTCAAATATGCCATGAAGAGTTTCCCCTTTAGAAGAAGATCATAGAATCATTAAGGCTGGAAAACACCTCCAAGATCATCGAGTCCAACCTTTGATAAAATAAAAAAGAGATAAAATAAATAAACAATTGGAAAGTAAAAGATTAAACAGTACTTAAAAAAAAAAAAAAAGAAGAAAGATATTGAGCCTCCCACTCAATCAGAAACCCTGCCCCAAGGTGGCAACACCATCACAGTGTCAGTGCTGGATGAAATTCCCTGCAACCCCAGCCTGGCTCCAAGGGATAACACCTCACTGACAGATTTCTTTGAAGACCTTAAAACTGGGAGGGCCCATTTTGCAAAATGAGATATTTCAGATAATTTTGATCAGGCTTTTTTTTTTTCCCTCTTTTAATGATTCTAATTTTTCTACTGCTCAGAGCCCTGGACCTGGTAACCACGGAAACTCAGCTTCCCAGGAAGAGGGATACAGGAGCACTACCACCAGCTACAGAATCTAGTCATCTTCCCTAACTGTGGCATGAAAACATGTGATGGTGCATCGCTGAAAGAGCATTTTGCCAGTGTTCCCTTTGTAAAACACCCTCCCTCATATCAGGGTGTGCTGGGATTGGGGTGCCCCATGCAGGTTACAGTCCCCATCTGAGAGGGTTGATGACTCCATCAAGACATGGCAAACCTGGAAGGACAGGAAGGTTGTGTCAAGCACATGGGACTTGGCCTCCTGACATGTTCCTACTGCTCAAGACAGGAAGGCAATGTAGGAAAAAGGAAAAATCGGGGGGGAATTTCACCAGAGAAGGTTCTGTTTAGCAAACATTGAATGCAAAGCTCGTGCCTCAGTTTCCCCACTTGTGTTAATGATCTAAAAGGGGGCAGAGAGCAGCTGTGTCCCGCTGGGAGGCACGAGCCATTCCAAACCTGTTCCAGAGGGCCCAGAGCTGCTCCCGCCACGAGCCCCTCGCTGCGGGCTGCTGGACCACGGGCAGCACCTGGCCTTGCTGGCTGCTGGCACCACTGCTCCCCAGCTTCAGCCACCTCAGGAGAAACCTCCCCTGGCCAGCCCGGCTGTTAACCCCTGGTTTGCTGCAGCACGTGAAGCTGTTCCCTGCCTCCAGCCTCGTGTGCTCCGCGGTCTGACCTTGGCCACTGCTGCTCACAGGAGTGTGCAGTGCTCGGGGTACTGCAAACAGAGAGGTTCTGTCCAACCTCTGCCCGTGGGAAATGGATTCCTGCCCCCCAGTTTAATTGTGGTGAGAGGATAATCTCACTCTCCAGGAAAAAGCGTCGTGGCTTGCTTGGGTCCCTGCCCTCTGCACACCCTGCCCTTCAGCCCAGCTCTTGGGCTGGGCAAGCGAAACTGAAGCAGCCCGGGGCAAAGAGGAGGCAGGAGAGAGAAGAGGGAGCATGCAGGGAGTGAGGGTGAGGCTGTGTGGCCGGAGGGAAGGGGGCCCAGGTGCCCATCCCGCCTGGCACACGCTGGCATCGCTCTAATGAAGGCAGACCTGGCACAGGCGCTGGCCAAGCTTTCTCACAGGCCACTGGATGCTCTTCCTTATCCAATTCCTACACATGCTCCTCCTGGACGCGGCTCAGCTCTGCTGATGGCTCCAAAGCTGGAAAAGAGGAGGGAACGCGAAGCTGAGGGGACAGAGAGCAGCCGGGAAGAAAGGCAGGGAATGGTCCCCAGGCACTCAGAGCCTGGGACAGGGGGCTCCGGGGGCTGCCGCCAGTGGCAGCACTGCACGGGAGGAAGGAAGGAGGTGACTTCATCTCATACCAAAGAGCTGACAGCCAGCAGAGGATAAAAGCCTGGGAATCCCTCGGCTCCAGCCGAGGAGACCTCTCAGCTGCCAAAAGCAGGGCAGGAGCTGGGGTTTGAATTCCAAGCTCAGCTCCTGCCCGTGGTCTTTCCCACGCCAGTGAGAAAAAAATCGAAAGAGTGACCCAAGTGACAGGCGGGATGCCTGGGATGGAGCCGGCCGCCTCCCTCCGTGCTGGCTGCCCGGAGGCTGCAGGGCAGCGGGAGGAGGGTGGAGGAACATCCGTGCCTGCAGAACCGCCCCGGCCCTCGGGCAGAGAGCAGAGCCTTCCCACCTGTGCCCGCACCTCTGCCTGCTCCCAGGGCAGAGCCCTGGCTGCCCTCCCCAGCTCGTCACTGAATCCTTTAGGCTGGAAAAGCCCTCTAAGGTCAAGTCCAACTGTTCCCCTGGCACTGCCGAGGCCATTGCCAAGCCACGTCCCCAGGTGTCACATCCACATGGCTTTTAAATCCCTCCAGGAGGGGACACTCCACCCCTGCCCTGGGAAATCTGTGCCAGGGTTGAATAACCCTTTGGGTGAACAGATTTTCACAATATCCATCGTACACCTCTCCTGCTGCAATGTGAGGCCGTTCCCTCCTGTCCTGTTGTCCCCTGGGAGCAGAGCCCGACCCTCCCTGGCTGTCCCCTCCTGGCAGGGGCTGTGCAGAGCCCAAAGGGCCCCCCTGGGCCCCCTTTTCTCCTTCTGAGCCCCCTCCCAGCTCCCTCAGCCCCTCCTGGGGCTCCAGCCCCTGCCCAGCTCCACTGCCCTCCTTTGCTCGGTGCATTCTCCTGCTGAACGAAGCAGCTCATGGGCAGCAATATCACAGAATAGTTTGGTTTGGAAGGGACATGGTCATGTTGTCCAAGCCCCCAAGCTGTGCTCCACCAGGTTTAAACTCCTTAAAGAAACTTTGCTTTTTTCCCCTCATGTCTCAGTTTCTTAGCTGCTACTTTAAACCTCAGGCCCAGCCTCCAGCTGCCATTTAGAAAATAAACCACAAATGTAATCAAAGCAATTACTACCTCCACTTCAAACATTACATTATCAAGCCAACCAGCTCCCCATTGAAGACAATTAATCTGCACACAGTCACCAAAAGAAACTGTCAGCAATTAGAAGTGGAAGCACAACTTTGTAGTTAATTGGGAATATTGCACCTCTGATACGTGTTTAATTAGTTGATGGAGTGTGTCCCTTCTCAGACATTTTTCTTTGTAAATTATACCTGAAATTCATTCCTTATCCCCCCCTCACTTTTTTTTTCCCCCCAATGCAAAATAATAAAGGAAATAAATAAAGCATGAGTAATCTGAAACCTGATTCTGGCTCTCCTTTAGTTTGTAGCTTGTAATGTGTACATAGGAGTTTAGAGACCTCCAAGAGATAAGGAGGAAAAGATCTTTCTCTTCTTTCAGAGCTTCTCTTTTTTTCATTAATCTGATTTTAAGACCTTGCCTGTGCATTTTCATACTTCTGTCATAAATCTCATTTTTGTCCTGTTTCCCTTGGGATTATCAGGTGAACGAACAGGAGGGCCCAGAGCTGAGCAGAGCCAGGCACACGCTGCTACATTCATTTCAACACTTATTTTACAAAGGTTCTAAATTTTATCTTTGCATAATGATGCTGCTTTGCATATCTATAGCTGCTTTCATCCCATGATCTCAGTGCATTCTGCAGACTGTTAATTAAGTCTCAAAACACCGTGGTGAAGTCAATAGGAGGGCTTTATTGGGGTGGGTTTATCTAATTTGAAGACAAACAGGGTAAACTGAGGCAGGGGGAGACTGGAGAGGTGTTTACAGGCATGGAACAGCACAGCAGAGTGTGTTACAGGAGCCTTGTGTCGGTAAACCCTGGAGACAGAGAATCACAGCCAAAACATCTCCTGGTCCAACAACTGCACATCCCTGGGGGTGTCCGAGGCCAGGCTGGGTGGGCTTTGGAGTGACCTGGGCCCACGGGGGGTGTCCCTGCCCGAGGCAGGAGCTGGAACAGGGTGACCTTTAAGGTTCCTCCCAGCCCAAACCTCTCTACAGTTCTGTGGTGCCCATTTCCCCAACAGGGTCAGTGGTTCAGGGCTGCACCCAGCCCAGCTTAGGGCTGCTGGTGCCCAGAGCTCCTCCAGCCCACGTTCCCCCATGGTTTCATGCCAGCACACTCCTCTCAGCACCACCCAGGTCTCAAACATTCTGGAGACGCTCCTGGGAGCGTTCCTTTGCTTGGGGTGGGTGTTTGCTTTTGTCATGCTTGGCGCCGCTTTCCAAACACTCCAAAATGAAAACATTTTCATACCCAGAAGGGCCTATTTTTCATCACCTCAGAGCTGCATCAACCAAGAATAACTTTGCTAAAAGCTATCAAATCCACGCACTGGCTCAAGGCAAGAGGCAGCCTGGCGAGCCTGTTTGCCATGAGCAGAAAAACATCTCAGGGCCCAACCCTATCCTGATGAATATCGCTCCCACACCATGGAAATTGCAGCATGGGTGGCACATGTGGTCCTATCTGCCAACTCCAGCGAGCCTGGCTCCAGCTCCAGGAGAAAACTCTGCCAAAATCCCATCACTTCAAGCAGAAAGGTCCAGCCTGGAGGAATTCAACATGCCTAGAGAATTGCTGGGGGAAGCCACAACAACAAACCTGCAGAGAACTGAGCTGGCAAAGCCAAGAACACCAACGCAGCTGCCGTGCTTCCACTGCCCTTCAGAGAAGCCTTTCCTACGTTATCAGACATCACCACCTCGTTTGGAGCATCATTGCAAGAAGTAACATCCTCGTTGTAAATCAGCTTCTTCATTGTGTTATTTGCTGGAGCAAAACCATCCAAGTTACAACTCAGGTTTGGAGAAGGGAGGAAGCATTTACAACAGTTGAACTGGTGAAGGAAAAGAATAAATTTTCAAGTTTCCTGGGAACAGCTGCACACTTGAAAGGGCAAGAATTTGTGTGGGTGAGTCTGCATTGCTCTCCATCCTTGGGCAGGAAGAATTTCTGCTGCTCAGGAGGACCCTGGTGGGGTTGTGTTTGTGTTTGCCTCTCCTCCCCTCTCCAGCCAGCAGGTACAGCCCACCAACCATCTTCTGGAGATGGAAGCAGATGAAATGAACCACGGAAACTCTCAGAACCGTGAGGTCATTGCTGGCAGCAGCTCCAGCTGCCCCGTGCAGCAGTGACACCGCTTTGTACCGCCGGCCGAAACGCCAACGGCGCCGAAGCCAAAGGGAATGGATCCACCAGGCCTTGGACCAGCCTGCAAAGCACATGGAGAGCGTGGGTGCTTTCTTTTTCTGCCAGGGACAATCCAAGCAAAACTCAACCTCCCTCTTCCTTCAGCTGGAAGAAAGCATCAACAGAAGACAGAAATTCTGGCCTGAAAAGCAGCCAAGCCCTGCTGAATGCTGGCCCGTAGTCCTTGCCAGGGGGATAATGAGAATTATTGAAGTGCCTTTGAAAAGTGCCTTGAGATTGTGCCATCTTATGTCCTCCTAGAACACTGGGATGAAGGAACAGCCAGACTTGGAGCAGGGCCAGTCTCCCATGCTGACCATGAGGCTGCAGCCCTGCACTCCCTGCTGGCTGGGCACTTTGCACCATTGCAATGCAGCACCGGGACTTTTCCTCACCCTGAGCCCCTCTGGCAAATGGAGGGAGCCAGGCTGCTTTGGGAGTGTGTGTTGGGGTAGGGAACAGAGAGATGCAGCAGTGGGGTGCAGAGGAGGTCCCTCCATGCCATAATAGGCACCCTCAAAATGAACCCTGCTAAGTTTTGTATCCCTGGCAAAAGAAACGCTTGCGCTCCCTCTGCTCCCGACACAAGGCTTTTGTGTGCAGCAGGTATTTGAGACCTCCCATGGCTGGTCCATCTCCAACACCCCATGGTATCACCTGTTGCAGGCAGAGATGCAAATCCTCTCCTATCAAATCAAATACCTTTTTGAAAGTTTTGACATAATCTTCTCAAAGGAAAATTCCCATCTTGTCCCCTCTTTTAAAGCTCAGCCTGTGCCCTAAAGCAGGAGGACTTCACCTCGATTCCAGAATTTAGAGATGCTTTTAAATCCTTGCTCTGCAGCTCTGGCCACTCCAGTAACTCCCTATGATAAAGGGAAATCTCTTTGTGGAGAACAGTTCTCCAGTGTGTGCCTGAAAGGAAGCCACATGCTCACATGCTTGACCTGCTTTTCTCACGACCTGAGAAGCCCCACGGCTGGCAAAGGCAGCACAGGGTGACGATGGCACAGCCCCATCCCGGGGGCACCAGGCCCCCCGGCACAGCTCGGCTGCAGGGGGAGGATGGAGAGACCCCACTGTGCCAGGGGGAGGAAAAGAAAAGAAAACTTTTCCCTTTCTGCTCCCAGTTTTGTTTTCCTTGCAGCTGGTGCTCCTCCCCACCCACGCTGCTCATGGGGATCCCCCAAGTGGGCAGAGAAAAGGGCATCACCCAAAGCCCCTTTGTCCCTCTGGAAGTGCCCAGGATCACTTGGCTGTGGGGTGGTGGCTCCCATGTGGACATTCCTTCAATGGTGTTGCTGTGCTCTGCTGAGCCCAGGAGCTGCCCTGTACTCTGAAACAGCAGTGGTGGGACCTCTCCCCACCAGGCTGTGTGCACTGGAGAGCTGGGAAAGGGCCCGTTCTGTTTGCAGAGCTCTGAGCCAGGGAAACGCCGGCTCGGGCCCATCTGGAAGGAATTATCAGAAGAGCTGTTTGTCAGCTGCTTCCACACAGAGGAAGGGCTGGGATTTTACACCATTTGCCTCACCCAGAATAAAAACCAGATAGGCAAGGAGATTTATTACACACAAATCTTGCAGGATTACAACTGCCCCATGGAAGGAGGGGAGAGTGTTTTCTAACAGGCATGCAAGAACAGAGCAGCCTTGCCAAAATTACCTTGGAGCATGGAAAATGGAGCAGATCCTTGGCTGGATTAAACAATGGCATCAGCAAATGCCGAGTTTGAGACAGGAGGGGGAAAGAGGAGATGAGGGCTCTGACTTAGGGACCACCCAGGAGATAAAAGAGCTGGAACTGCTGCTGAGCTCTGCAGCCTCAGCTGGTGCCTCCACCAAACGTGAAGATGGTGATGATCCCCCAGCCTGATCTGCAAATTACTTCAATGGGATTTGAGACCCCAGGGACTGGGATCTGCTCTCATTCCTCCTTTCACCAAAGATGTGTTTACATGTGAGAAATCATCCCTGGGGATGACCATGTAGTGTTTTCATCAATTTTTAATACCTCTTGTTTACCTGTTTCCAAATTGCAGGAGTCAATTTTATTTCTTTGCTGCTACATTTTCCACAAAAGCTTTGCTAAAAAAAATCAAAATTGTCTTTGAAACAGATATCGAGCATGTTTTGTTTCCTGACAACCACACGTAGAGATTCAATTTGTATACGCTCCTCGGTGGATATGTCATACTGTGATTGCTCACACATTAACTGACACAGCAGAGCTGGGTGGGAGATATTTTATCTATTCCTCAAGAATTTCAGAGACTAATAAAAACACCAGTGGATCTAAAAGAGACCTTGATGTTTCGTAATTTGTAAGACAAAAGGGTTTCCTATTTAATTAGCCAAAATGTTAGATAAAAAAAGATGCCTTAGATTTTGAAATGAATCAGTACTGAAACTTGTAACTATTTTCTTCTCCCAGTTTAAAAGGATTTCAAATAGGGCCATGAATTTTTGTCTCAAGAATGAGCTGTACCAAATTGCCCCAAATCAAAAGCTGTGACCCTGATCCAGCAGCTCTTGCAGAGCATCACCCTAAACTCTCCTCTGCTGACAAAAGTGGCTTATTTCCTCTAGAAAATACAGATAACAACCAACTTCCACACACTGAGTACAGACAGAGAGTAAACTTGCACTGACTATTATCCTGCGTGTAGGGAACATAACTCTCCCCTCGATCTCCATTCGAGTGAGAAGGGAAATTCCACCACTCCAGAGCCTTTGTTATTATCTTGAGGGGCAGGGCAGCAACCAGAGAGAGCACCCAGCTCGAAGGGTTTTGGAGACAGAGCACAGCAGTTGACATGCATTAGGCCTGTGAGGCTGAGCTGGAGAACTCCAGCAGCCAACCTTTCATCTGCCCATCAGCATTCCTGCAGCAGGAATTGCAGAGCCAGAAAAACCGACGGCAAAGAAAATCAACTCAGTAATAAAAATTACAAGAGTGAGATCCTCCAGCAGCACCACCTCTGTGTGCTCCAGCAAAGTTTTGGGTGCTCTGTTGGTGTATACCAGCCATGGGTCTACTTTCAGCAGCACAAAATCATTAAAGTTGGAAAAGCCTTCTGAGGTCACTGAATTACCCCAGCACCACCACCAGGCTCCCCAGCAGCCCAGGGGCCCGGGTGCCACATCCACACCCTACAGGGATGGGGACCTCACTCCTACCCCAGCCAGCCTGTTCAGTGCCTCACCACCCCTTTTGTGCAGTAATCTTCCCCAATATCCACCCTAAACCTCCCTTGGCACAACCCGAGGCTGTTTTCTGTGGTCGTGTCACTCATTACTCGAGAGGAGAAAGCGACCCCCACCTGGCTACGATCTCCTTCCAGGCAGCTGTAGAGAGCAATGGGGTCTGCCCTGAGCCTCCTTTTCTCCAGGCTATCACAAAACCGTCAGGGAAAATGTCTGCGTTGGGTTCAGACGTGAGATAAAACCCACAAGGGACAGCGGCAGAGCTGCTGAAAGGGAAGAGTGATGTCCCATCTGCACTGCAAATCGAAGGCGAAAAAAAACTCCGAGGGTCTGATTCTCACTGCACTTTTAACTGCACATCAAGAGGACTCAGTCGCCCCTTTCCCTTGGTGAGTCCAGGTGTAAACAGCAAATTTCAGTCCCGGAGAAGTCTTTTCATACCCGGCAATGGACGCTTTGTTTCTAGCGCTGGGAGAAGGCGCTGACCCATCGCTCACACCAGCCTTCACCGAGAGCAGCGCGGCTCCGGTGAGACACAATCCGCCTGCACCTGGGCTGGTCTGTACGTCTGTCCATCCCCAGGGGCTGCTCCATCTGTCCGTCTGTCCCTCCCCAGGACCACTCTGTCCGTCTGTCCATCCCCAGGGGCTGCTCCATCTGTCCGTCTGTCCCTCCCCAGGACCACTCTGTCCGTCTGTCCATCCCCAGGGGCTGCTCCATCTGTCCGTCTGTCCCTCCCCAGGACCACTCTGTCCGTCTGTCCATCCCCAGGGGCTGCTCCATCTGTCCGTCTGTCCCTCCCCAGGACCACTCTGTCCGTCTGTCCATCCCCAGGGGCTGCTCCATCTGTCCGTCTGTCCCTCCCCAGGACCACTCTGTCCGTCTGTCCATCCCCAGGGGCTGCTCCATCTGTCCGTCTGTCCCTCCCCAGGACCACTCTGTCCGTCTGTCCATCCCCAGGGGCTGCTCCATCTGTCCGTCTGTCCCTCCCCAGGACCACTCTGTCCGTCTGTCCATCCCCAGGGGCTGCTCCATCTGTCCGTCTGTCCCTCCCCAGGACCACTCTGTCCGTCTGTCCATCCCCAGGGGCTGCTCCATCTGTCCGTCTGTCCCTCCCCAGGACCACTCTGTCCGTCTGTCCATCCCCAGGGGCTGCTCCATCTGTCCGTCTGTCCCTCCCCAGGACCACTCTGTCCGTCTGTCCCTCCCCAGGGGCTGCTCTGTCCGTCTGTCCCTCCCCAGGGCTGCTCTGTCCGTCTGTCCGTCCCAGCCGCAGGCAGGACCGGCGGCAGCCAGCCCGAGCCCCCCGGGCTGTGTGCGGCCGCCCCTCCCCTGCGCACGGAGCAGCAGCCGCGGGCATCCCTGATTTCCCAAGGACACTTTTGTGGCCGCTGTCCATTCCAGCCAGGGCAAATGAAGACGGATGAAGGGGAGTTTGGGTGCTCCATATGCCTCTGTTTGTGCACTGCACTGAGGTCTGGAATGTGGGAAACATCACAAGGAGAAAACAGTCACAAGTTCTTCCTGAATCTCAGAAAATGTTGCACGTAGCCACAGATCCAAAAAAATTGAGAAACCTGAGTAGAACCTTGGCTGGTTCTACCCTTCCATCACTTTGCTGGGATGGAACTCAGAACATTTATTGGCCATAATCTCTACATGGGAAAGCAGTAGTGGCATTCCCATATTTCAGGAGACCCACCAAAAAATAATCCACAATAAAAAAATAAACCTGGGAAAGCGATAAGGATCTTTCTCCAAGGAATGGAGCATCACCATCACCTTCACCTGGAACAGGGTGAGGAGGACCAAACATGGAGCTACCTCAGCATCTGAAATAACATCCAGAGTCAAAAAGCTAAACACATTTTGTGGACATACATGAAATTTTGGCCTGAATTTCAAGGTCATGTGGTAAATTAGCAAGAAGATTCAAATGTCCTGAGCATGATCCCTTCCTACCCTATGAGGCACGGCCTCCCATAATCATTTGTGCAATTGCCTTATTTCCCATAGTGACTTACAGATGCTCTTGTAAGCAGATCCAGTCAATATATTTATTTTCCTTTTGATATACAGCTACAATAGGAAGCCATGTATGAAGTTGATTAAACCTGGCTAATTTTCTATCAGTTCTGCAAAATATCGATTCTATGCATTCAGTTATCTGGCTCAGACTCAACCTGGAAAGAGAATAATTTAAAAACAACACAGAGAAGCATCCAATTCCTCTGAAACAAAACTAATCTGAGCCTGCAAAGTGTCCCCCGTCCTCATGGGCAGAGCCCTTTGATCGACTGAGCCAAAGACAACTGTTATTTAGGAGCCATTTGCAAGCTGGCAGATTAAACAAGGCTGGGTTTTTTTTCCCCTAAACGGTGGGTGAGGAAGAAGTAACAGTTTTACAGTAGCAGTAAAACATCCAAATGTTGGGATTTTTTTCCACTGACAGAGCCAGATTCCTCAGGTTCTATGGGCAGGAATGCAGCACAGAAGGCTCTGCCGTTCCCCAGCTCCCCAGGGACAGAACCCCTTTGCTGTACTGAGGTTTTGGTGAGCCAGGAGCAGGGCAGGGTCCTGGCACACAGGGATGCACCAGCTGCATCCAAGCCTCACAGGTGTGTGAGCATCCTCCTCAGGAGAGAGCCTTGCACTGCCTGTCCCGGCCAGACAACACCTCTGGAACCAGATTTTGCAGATGTCTGGTTCTGGGGAGCACAAGTCCTGTCCAGCAAGCAAATCTAAGCCTCAATGCCTATCTCTCCACCTTTCTCAGAGAATTTAAAATCCCAGAGTAGAAGGAACCTTAAAGATCATCTAGTCCCAACCCCCTGCCATGTGCTGGGAAATTCTACATTTGCATAATAAAATCAGAGACAGGGAGTTTTCTACCTTTAATTCTTTGAGCTTAACTGATCTGCACAAACAAACTGTTGTTGTGCCCAAATTATGATGGAAACCAGCAATAAATATGAAGATGCTATCTCAGCCAACATGGCACCGTGTTTTACCACATCAGTCTCAGGGAGCCTGCCCTTGGATCTGCACATCAGGCCAGCTTTGAGCGACTTCCTCTGGTTCAAACTTAACCTGCTGCTTCCCCGGTGCCGTAGGCTGCTCGAGACCAGCTGCGAAGCATCATTGTACAAGACAGAACATATGCACGAGTAAACAAATTAAGGCCATCTCCAAAACAACAGGCCCCTGGCTTCCTGGAAGAGCTGCAAGAGAAACTCAACAGCAGCGGGTGGAACGGGGAAGGGGAGGGGATGGAGCTCTGCTGCGGCCGGCACACACAAACCTCAGCTCAGCTCTGCACACACGCTCCTGCCACCAGAGCTCAGGGCTTCACAGGGCGGAGTGACGTGGGGAAAGAAAACAGCAAAGCCTTTCTTTCCCTTCCCAGCTGCAGGCAGCTTCACCTCGCAGCTGAGGAACCTTCCCTGCTGAAAACCTCTGAGGAACCTTCCCTGCTGAAAACCTCTCCTCGGCCCTACAGTCCCAGTTCCCTACAACAGTTCTTCTTGGGAGCTCATGACCAGCAGAATTAAACCAAAGAAATTTTGTTGCAAAATGTGATAATTCAGCATTGAAGAAAATCTGTATGTTTAAAACCCCATGTGCGTGCACCTGGCTGTTTGTTCTTCTGTAGCCTCACATTATTACGACCAGCTGGATCTCCCTGGTTTTCCTTTTACCCCAAAGGAACAAGACAGTCAGCATGTGCTCCCTTAGCAGCTCTGGAAGCCCTCTGAGATATCAGAGTTTCTCAGGCCAGTCCTTGCAGCCTGACTCCTCACTCAGCTTGCCAGACTCGTCCCCCTTTGCCACAGAAAGCTGCTGGAGAAACACTGGGAGCCCCAGCTCCTGCTCAGCCCAGGCCCCAGACTCAGAGTCTGGCACTGAAGCCTAACACAAATCCCCTGGTGTGATAACCGGCAGTCAGGGCATCTGACAGCTAACAGGGAAGTATTTAAAATAACTGGCTGATTTAAGACAAGTGTCTCCTTAATCCTAAGCAGTTAGAGGTTGTTTTACGCCCTGGATGACAAAGGTTTGTATAACTAGTTTATCATATGTTTAAAGCTGCCTTAATGTAACAGCAGAGGATCTGCTATTCATCTTAGGCAAAGCAGGGGAAAGCTGGACTCAAGTCTGTGGGAAGAAATAAGGAATGTGTAATAACCAAGAGCTTCTTATTGCCCAACCTAAGACCCACCAGAAGCACAGGAGCAGAAAACAGTGTCATCATTACTGTAAAGCTGTTGGAAGTTCTTTGCTTTGCCCTCTTTGTAGTTCACTCTCCGTGTTATCTGGGGTGGAAACATGGAGAAACCTGACTGCAGGACCAGGAGCAGTGGGGTCACTGCAGGGGGATAAAGAAAACGAGGGTACCTAAGGGCTGTACTGGCACTGGTCACACCTGAGCAGCGGGACCTGTCAGGATCCTCTCCATGACTCCTGGGAAAGAGCTGCACAGGCAGAGTTGCCTTCACAGGATGGATCTGGCACATCACCCTGCCAAGCTGAGATCCAGGTCGGATTTTGGCTCCTGCTGCATGGCCCCATCTCACTCCCTGAACCCAGCAATTTTCAAACCTGGGCTTTTGCTCGGCTCTCATCGCTCATCAGGAGGGGATTGCAGGAGTTAAACTCCTTGTTGCAAAGCAGAGATTCCATTTTCCTCTGGTCTTAAGCAGCTTCAATCCATCTCTCTGCATTACAGAGCCCGTGCTGATTGTTCTGCTGTAGTGAGTAATAACAACTTGTACTTTGCAGATTCCCCCAGGGACCCACGTTCCTGGCTCTGCTGCACCTCTGGCTCCACAAGGCAGGCACGCACCTGCCCAGGCACCCCCAGAGAGGGATGGGGCTGCAGGAACAACGCACAGAGAAATTTGGGTGGGAAGGTGTCCAGAGTGAAGGGCACCAGAGTGTGGCTGATGGCCATGGGGAAATTGGGTGCCCAGCCCTGTGAGGTGCCAACATCACGGCATGGTGGACAGAGAGAGAGTAGGAGGATATTAGGAATTTTTTTCCTCTCAAAAGCTGCACAGACAGGTTTTCTCCAAAGGAATCCATTACCAGAGTTACTAGCTCGTTTTTACCACAAGACCTGGGTTGATGAAATAAGTACCAATATCTACACATTTTTTTTTACAAGCAGATAGTTAAAAAGATGAAAAAACCCTGCTAAACAGAGATGCCTTTGCTTTATGTCCAAGCTTTGCAAGGCATTTTGCCAAAACTAGAAAATGTATTATTTCCAGCACCAATATTTAATAAAGATGTCGTCTTCTATTGCAAGGCCAACAGCTGGAACTGGAATCCATTTCCAGACAGGGGCACTGACTTGCAGTGGCCCAGATTTGCTCAACTGCCTTTTTTAATTGTGGGCATTAGCAGATTATGGGTCCTTTTGTAGCAGGTCCATAAAACACTGCTTTGTAATCTCCTGCACGCATTAGGGTCCAGATTATCGTGCTTGTAGCTGATAATAACAGGGCAGAGATTGCCCGGACCCCTGGGAAATCCAAGCAAGGCACCTGGCGGAGCCCAGGAGCACACGGTGCTGGACACGTGCAGGGGCTGGTGCACACGGCAGAGCTGCTGCCCTCCCCTCGCCCTTGGTGACAAACACCGAGGCACAACCATCTCCATTTCTCCTCTTCCCAGCTCGCATTTAGGGTGGGGGCTCTGACTGTTTCAGCTTCCTATTCTGAAAAGACATGGGTTATCCTTCTCTTTCATCCTAGATGAAAGGAGGTGGTTACATGCACCAGTTTCTAAATCAGCTCCTAGCAAAAAAAATCATTAAGAGGGTGCAGGTCTGCCTTCCAGCCGGCTCGCTGCCGAGCTGGGGACTTGCTCAGTCAGCAGCAGGGAGGAAACGTGTCCCACATATCCTCTAAGAGCAACTGGGAGCACTGGAAGCACAAAGTTTTCAGTGGAAGGTCACTAGATGGCCTCAGATCTTCCTCTGCAGCAACCACCAGTATTCCAGCTCTGGGAGCTGGGATTTCACCCATCCTGCAGCCTGACCCCAGAGGAGCAGCATGTCCTGATGAGACAGGCACCAAGACAACCAGGGACACTTGCCAAGATGTCTTGAGCAAAGCACTTTTCCCCTCGATGGCCTTTTCTGCTCCTGGCCTTTGGCTGCTGAGGGCAGGAGAGCCTGGTGTGTGTCTGGGCAGGGCCAGAGAGACACTGGCCTCACTCAGATAAAGCACAAGGAGTCTGATTATGCACAAACTCACATCACCCCGCAGCCAGGCTGCTGCAAAACCCTCAGAGGGCAAAAAGCCACCTACACTCATCCCTCAAGGCCAGTCACTGCTGGGTCTGGGGTCTGTAGAGCCTGGCTTGTTGAGCTGTAATGATGTCCACACAGGTCAGGCTCCTCTGTGTCTCTGTTTCAGTTTAAGCCATTTGGGCAGGACCAGAATTAGATTCTGTGAGCAGTTACATGGGTCTAAATCACCACTGAATTCCTCTGGACTGAGCAGATGCTCCTGTGGAGAGCATGCCAGAGGAAGAGCTGGCTTTGCACCCCAGCTCCTGCTCTAAGTGATGGCCCCAAAGAAGGGGCACAGAGGTAAATGTGGGAGTGGTGGGGTAAATGATCTTTTCCTTTCTCCTGGCTTGGATCTTTGTTCAAGTGGTGAAATGGGACCTGTTCCCTGTAATTGCTCTGCTCTTGCACACAACTACTGTCTCCCACGTGTGGCTTGTTGACATTTAAATAAATTACAATTATTCCGACAAAGTAAATTGCAGGGACTCCAGAGAAAATGGGTCAAAAATACGTCCAGGAGCATGTGCAATGTATTTAACACATGATTATAACAGGGCAGGATGAGGAGGAGAGTAGGTGCTGACAATAATGGATGCAGCAGGTGGCTGGAGACAGCCCAGCACAGCCCCATGCCATGGTGGGGTCCCTGGCCCAACCTCAGCCAGCAGGAGCCAAAGCCTCCCAGTCCTGGGATGGGGGAGACAGCAGTGGTGCAAATGGAAAACCCAGAGGGGATGGGAGCAAACAGGGCACCACCTGGACTCTGAGCAAAGTCTCCAGCTCGCCTCTCCTTCCCTCTGCAAGAGCATTCAGGGATTTCAGAGGAGGCTGAGGGCTATGAGTTCCCATCTCACACTGCCTGTGGCTAGGAAATGGGTGCCCTGCTGGCCACCCAGACTGCAGCTTTTCCTCTTTCTTCACTCCCTGGAGCCTTCTCTACACCCCATTCCCATCTTCCTCGCCCTCCAATCTCTTGGAGAGGATTTGTCCTTTTGCCCACATCAATCTGAGCTCTGGAGATCCAGGCTGCAAACACTGGATTTCTCCTTCCATCTGAGGGGTTTCATGAGCAATCCCGGATGGCTGCTCCCTGCTGTGGGATATAAGAGGTGGTGCTGGAGCAGCCAGGACACAACAGCTCACACAGCTCCTTGTCCAGCCCCAGACACAGACCTGCCCCTCGTGTAGGTCACTGACAGTACAGAAAGTTTGGATCTGAGGCAGAAACAGAGCACTGAGTGCAGGTAAAGAGGCAAAGATTTTAGAGAACACTACAGAAAGTGGATGCCATCACAAGAAGCACAAGAACACCGAACTGTGCCTTCAAAAGGTCTCCCAGTGTACCCCCACTGTCTTCCTTTTCTCGCATTCTACTGGAAAGCCTTTGGCTTCTCCCCACACCACAAACCTTTTCCTTGTTTTGTTTCCCAATACATCAAAATGTCTCCCTGTAAGTGTAAAACTCTTTAGATGAGGGGAAAATAAAATCGATTTGAAATCACAGCTGCTGGGAGTCTCTGGCACACACACACACTGTCTGCTGACATTTTCTGTAGCTCTTTTCCCAGTGAAATCTGTCTCAAACAGAGCCCAAGGGGGCCAGTAACAAATCAGTTTCCTGGTACACAAGTGATTTTTTTTAACTACAGGTCCAACACAACTGCACTGCAAACTACAGGTTTAGTCTCACATGGATCATTAAACAAAGAGGGCTGTTTGTTAAAAGGTACAGGTTTTTAGGGATTTGTGGTTCTGAACCAACTTGGGTTCATTGCATATTCAATCCTGGTTTGTTCTGACAAGCAGTAGAGCTCCTGCTTTCCCATCAGACTGGCATTCCTCTGGGCACTGAGCAGCCACCATCTGAGTTGGGAATTGCCTGAAAGATGGGAGCTTCTGCTGTCAAACACTGCGTGAGGGAGGACAACACTTGTGCCTTATGCTTTCCCTTCCTTTCTCACTTTCTTCACTGTTATCAGAACTCCAAAGTCAGTTTTTACCAATAGAAGTGAAAGTCTTTTGAGCTATTTGATTTCCAACAGCTGGAGTTCCAGAGCAAGGTGAGAATCTCCGATACAAAATCACCCACCACCCACTCTTGCTGTGGTGATCCAGGAATCCAGAGGCTTAGCTCAGCAAGTCCCAAGACCCCTCCCTGCAGCCACTGGAGCTGCTCTCTCAGAAGTTTGGGTGATGGCAGAGTGAGGTCACACAGGCAAAAAGAGACTTTCAGCTCCTGCCATTTGAGTGACAGTCACCACGACTTATTTCGAGTGACAGAAGCCAGAGGGAGATGAAATGAGAAGCTGTGTGCATGGAGCAGACCAAAAAGGAAGGGGGGAAGTTTAGGCAGGTTGGCTGATAACGTTCCGTGACCCAGCCTTGGGACAAAGTCAGAGGGAGATGCCACAGGCCTGCAGACATGAGAAGCAGCTAGAGACAACAGGAGGGACCCACAATGAAGGAAAAGCATGACACCTCACCTGGAAACACCAAAAACTCCTTGAGCCAGAGGAATAGGGAGGGAAGCAAAAAAGGAGGAAGGAATCAGGGGGATTAAAAACGTTTGGCATAGGAACTGGTTTACATCTGCTAGAATACTTCAATTCCCTCCCAAAATGTACATGGAAACACAGACACACACACACAAATAAACTGCATCTTCCTTTTAGATGTTACCTAAGGGCAGTCCCCCAAAATCCCTGAGACCTGTGAGGTGTTGCAGCCAGCAGGAATCATTTCCCAGCCTGGTGAGTAGAGAGGGGAAAAAAAATACAGGGCAAAACATGGAGCAATTCCCAGGAATTCCTCCCTCCCTCCCCCAGCAAGAGCAGAGCCCACAAGCCCCCAGCAGGCAGAGGGACTGCCACAGTCCCAGGGGAGCATCAGGGGAGCTCAGCACAGTCCCCTGCAAAGGAGGGCACAGCTTTTCGCTGCAGCGGCAGGAAAACCGTGCTGCAAACTCTGAGGGCACTTCACACACTCTCTCCTCAGACAGGAGGTGATGCCAGCGGGAGGCAGAGGTCTCTACAGCAGGATTCGCTTTGTGGAGCTGGGGAGATGGAAAAAAGAATGAAATGCTTCTGAGCGTGGCATAATTGGCTGCCTCTGCCTGCTGGCTGGCAATCTCCCCGCTCGCTGAGGCTGCCGTGACAGGTACACGGAACCTCCTGCTACCCAGGTGGTTCCAGGTCATTATCCAAATATGCTTAAGCACCTTAAGGGGAACTGGATTTATGTACTAACATGATGCAAACAGATCTTCATCTTCTCTCTAGACACAGCAGGTACAGGAGCCCTGTTTGGGCAGGCTCTGGATGCGTTTCCCGTCCTGCTCAGAGCTGCAGGAAGCTCTGGCTCCCTGGGCTGGCTCGTGTGGCTCCAACACCCACTGGGGATGGGGCAGGCAGCCAAATCCCGAACTGCATATGGGGATACAGAGCTGGAAACACTCGCAAAACCACTATTAGCATTTAATCTCATATAAAAGGCAGAAACTGTCTTTAGTAAATGCCAAAAATAAAGAAAATGAGCAGCTCTAACATACTTTAACCAAGACATCAGACCTACACAGCTGCACCAAGGCTGAACTCCCAAATCAAAGGCTGTTCTTAGAACATAAACCACCCTATTTCTCCTGGGCACTATCCAAGGAGTGGGCTGTCTTCAGATCCCTTTTGGACCACGCAACAAGATGACACAATTATGGCCATCAAGTAAGATTCTTACCTTGGATTATTTTCCTTTTTAGTGGTTACATTAGTACTCAAAAGGCCAGGAGTTCAGAAAAATATAGTCTGAAAATATCATCCTGCAAAACTAAGAATGAAGATCTCTGCAACACAGAAACCTTTGTGACTTCTGAAAGTAACAGCACACGAGTTATTCGGGCTTAGAAAAGATACATGAATACGTGCACTGACCCTTGACAAAGTGGACCTGAATCCATCACTTCTGGCCCAAGGCAATCCAGACAGCTTTAGGTGGGAGGAAGAGAAGAAAATGCAGTTTCAGGTTGGGTTTTTTTTGGCAGTGGAGAAGTTTCAAACCAATTTCTCCTGGAATGAAACATGACAGCATTTCCAAGGGCTTGATGGAAACAAGTCTTTCTGCAAGTCCTCAGACTGAGCTGTTTCATTTCATTTGTGGAACAAATGGGGAAAAATGATTTTTAAGTCAGTTCACAAGAAAACTGCCTTCTTCTGCAGGGTGTGCAGCCTCATGGGAGCCATGAATCACTTCCATTGCTGCACAAGGCCTCTGGAAGCACCTGAGAAGGCAGAGGCTGTTTGTCCCCTTCCGAGGCTCCAGGCAGGTCCTTTGGATGGTGATTAGTGGCACGAAGCTCATTTAGTGCTTTTAATTGCCTTCTGGGGGTAACTGATGTCAGCAGCTCAGGAGGGGCCAGGTCTGGCTTAGCTGAGCTGCACAAGCATCATCTTCATCCACCGCTGAACATCCGGAGCTGACCCGAACCCTTCCCCGTGTCCGTGGCCCCTGGGACAGACAAGCTCAGGCCCTCAAAGGGAAGGGATGGAAGGAGAGGTGCTGCAGCACTCCAGCCATCTCAGCCCTCCTTCTCCCTGCCAAGGTCCAGGAGGGCAGAGGTGAGGACATGAGGCAGGAGAGCCAGGGAGTTGTGTGTGCTGGTGGCACGAGGGGCCAGGGCTGGCTGCTGCCTCCCACTGCAGGCATCTCACCTCTGCCCGAGGGAGGGGAAGAGGTTAAACAGGGCCCCTGAGCCAGACCTTGAGATGGTTCTTGGTAGTGACACAAAAAGCCACGGTGCCATCCAGCTGCAGAGTGCTGGGCTCGAGAGCAGAGTCCTGGGGGAAATTCTCCAGGCTGTTATGCATGAGGTGAGATGAGTTGATCTCAGTGTCCTTAATATCTGTGAATTTCTTTCCATCTTCACAAGCAGCATATGCTCTAGATGGGCTGAAATTTTACTGAAATGGGTCAGTAGAAAAATAGATCCTTCTTACAACGCAACACTGCAGTGCTTTCATTTAAAAAGGAGCAACAAAAAAGGGAACAGAATTTGGGTAAGAGAGAAACCCTTTGCTGCATTTAATATCAAAGCCTTCTGTGCTGAAATCTGAAATGTGTGCCACAGTGAGCCTGACCTCCAGCCCTACAGCTGTCAGACCCACAGCCCTCCATCAGCACTAATGGCACTCCCAGCACAGCTTATGGCCAGGGTGGGACACAGCCCCCGCAGCTGGATGAGGATTATTGACTTCCCTGGAGGCAGCACAATGCCGGCATTTAAAATAAACCTCAGCAGACAATACATGAGAGGGGGAAAGGGGAACAAGGGCTCTGGGTCCTGCTGAGGCAGGGCTGTTGATGTGAGAACAGTGGTGGAGCTGTAAATCCAGCATCCCAGATGTCCTACAGCTCCTCAGGGGCGTGTCTGCCCCAGTTCAACAGAGCTGCAGAGCACTTGGCAACCAGGAGAGAAGTTGAGGGAAGTTAAGGCAGGTTAAGGAAGAGATGAGGTATGGAAAAGGCCATGCTGGGAGGTGATACAGGCAAGTCTTCCAGAAGGATTCATGGCTTCTGCAGAAATGACGCAATGGCAGTGAGTTAATTGTCACCAAATCGCACAGGAAAACAAGAGATGGGAAGACAGCAGCTACTGGGAAAGGAGCCCTGGTTTTTCTTAGTCCCAGAGCTCAATCAGAAGGGAAATGGTATATGCAGAGCTTCAAATTTATGCCTAAAAAAGGATAACTTGAAATATTCGATACAAGCCCTGTGCAGAAGATTAACTGGGAGTGATGGGGAAGGTGAATGCAGTCTCATGGGTTCAGCCAGCTTGGAGCAGCCAAAGCCCCAAGGACCCCACCACAGCCCTGGTGTGGAAAGAGCCAAGGCTGCTCCACACACACATTTTTGATCAGAGCACCAGTGGATGCACCAGTACCATCCATGTGGAACCTCCTCTGATGGTTCTGCCTTGGGGGAACACCCCAACATTGTCCTTAACTGAGCTGCCAGGAGCCCTTCCCTCCTTTTAGGAAGTCCCTACCCCATAAACCAAGCTCCACTGCACCCACTCTATTAAGCAATAACCAGGCTCCAGCATGGCCTCAAAGGATGACTTACAGACCTCATTTATCAGGCAGTTCTTTGCAGTTTCTTGCACATTTTATTGCAGGCTTTTCCTGCACAAACATGGTTCAGTTTATTGCTGGGAGAGTCACCAGACTGTGACCCAGAGGGGAGCAGCTGGTGATCCAGCACTGGGAGCTATTGACTCCGCCACCAGAACACCAAGGTGAATTTAATTGTCACCTTATTTAATTTACAGATCACAAGGAGCAATTAGGGTGGCCGATTACCCCATGTACAGCCTGTCCACTGCAGACATTTTCCTCCTTGCAGACAGCCAGCACTAAGCCTTGACTATGTCATGTTAAAACTACTTTGAGAGTTGATGTGAGATTTGAGTCATCTATAGATCCTGAGCAGGCCAAAGGTAGGAATTTCAACCTTGAGCACTCATGTTTAATATTGGCTGTAATTAAAAGGAGAGAGCCAACTTCCCTGCGGCACAACCTGATTGACATCGATAGCATCACAGCAGCAGAGAGCCTTACCTTTGATCTCCAAAATCCTCCTTGGATGGAGATGAAGGACAGAGTATGCCTGCCCATGGGGCCAGAACCCTCTGCTCTCCCAAGGCTACAACACGCATGGAAACCTTCCTTCCCCCCTCGGGCCTGCCCCCCACACAATCCCATTGCAAGGCAGACACCATCTCCATTTCACCTGAGGGACCTTCCCTAGAGATGTCCAAGCCCACCAGAGGTGGATAGGCCTCTGTTCCCCCCACAGCAGGATGGGGCTGGCTCTGGCAGCTCCATCCCACCCGGGGCTCATGCAATGGGCTTCAGGGAGTTTTGGCACCTGCAGCTCCATCACCCAGCTCCCTGTTCCTCCTCAAACATCTGTGGGGACATAGACTTGGCCCTTTATAATGCTTAGACCTTCCTTCATCCAGTCTGTTTCTCAGCCTCTTCCTTTTCCTGGTCAGGTTTTCCCACCCCAAGTTCTGACACCTGGGTTTCCCTCTCACCAACCCATTTCCATTGCCCTGTTTGCTTCCTATCCACACCTCACAATGCTTCCCTTTCTCTCCAGCTCACAGAGGAATTCGTGGGGCCCATAACCTCCCCAGTCCCCCCCCGGTGTGTTTGCTCCCGGGCAGGCTGGCACAGCCAAGCAGGAGCCCGGCTCTCGGGGGTAATCTGCTGGTTATTAGTCCTGCAGCAGAACAATCAACACAGTTTCTGTAACGCAGTAAGATGGATTGAAGCTACTTAAGAATACAAGGAAATGGGATCAGTGCTTTGAAAGAAAAGTAGCCTGACTCACCCAGTCCTCTGTACACAGCAGCCCTGAGCTCACACACAGCCTTGGACGCGATGCTGGGGCTGAGCCCACGGACAAGCCCGCACTGGGAGCTCAGCACCTCTTCCCAATGGAAACAGGTGATGTGCCCGTGCTGAGGTAGTAAGGAGCAAGATTCAGCTCTGCTCTGCTGCTTCCATTCCTTTCTTGTTATCAGCAGAGATCACGCTCTGGCTCCGTGTCTGGTTTTGCACCTGAACAATTCTGCTCGTTGGTGCTTTTCCCTCCCAAATGTTCTCGGAACATCAAGACCCAGCTCTTCCCCTCGCCTCTGCACCAAGACCTGAGCAGACTGCAAAGTCCCAGAGGCTTCAAGCTACCTGCTCTCCCACTTAATCACAAAGATTGATTCCACACCTCCCTTAAAGAGATGAGGCGTGAGCAGGTACAAGGCTCCTTCCGTGACCCAAAAATATTCTTTCTCCACAAATCTCTTCACTGCTTTCTTGAAATCAGCACAGAAGCTGCTCCAAAAATTTAGGAAAGTATCTATCAACAAGGTAAAAATTTCCCCTGTGCCAGATCCCACGAGCCCCAGTAGCTCTGGGAAGGAGGGAATGTAGGTATAGTTGGCCTGGCACCAGAGGTGTTGGCAAATATCCTCCACAGAGGCATCTCCTGCCTGAAAAGTCAAGACCAGAACATGACAAAAAAAATTAATTTTTGTCTTTTACTGACTCAAGTGCCTTTTTCTCTCGCAGAAATCAGGGGCTGTGAATGCTTCTGTGGAGAAGCCGAAGAGTCTGGCAGAAGGAACAGAGCAAAATCCAGGGACACCAGAACAGGGAAGTCACCCCTTGATAGGCAGGGAACTGAGGTGCTTGGAGACCAGGGCACATCAAGAGTCCCTATTTACCCATTCCACAAGGCACCTCCTTATTACTCTTGTTTATTGACTAAGTGTAAACTACTGTAGTAGTTCAAGGATGGAGGTCTGAGTGGATTTTTTTCTGACCTCTGTGCCCCTCTGCCACAAGGCTGGAGGAAAGAGGGGAAAAAGCTGACCTGGTCCTGACTGCTCTAATTAACTGGAATCCTGATTGATTTTGATATGTAGCTCTGGCCTCATTCATCAGCACAACACTTACCCAGATAAGAGAGGAGCTGTGCATCAGCCCAGACCACCCCAGCAGCACTGAGCTGGTCTGGCAGTGCCTTCAGTGCATCTCTTCTTATGAAGAGACCTCAGTACCTTTCCCATTCCAACCCCTTGATATTTCAGGCCTTCTAAGGAAAATCATTCACCTCCTTTGGGCATAGAGCAAAGACAACCCCCAAGGGTTCAGCCCTGTTCAATCCCAAGTTTGGGGCTGCGGGAAGCCCTGGCCCCATCTGAAGCAGGGACAGTGTCTGAGCTCACCTGTTGCAGGACTGGGGGTGCAGTTCCTGCAAGGACACAGCACAGGCCACGTGGAAGGTCAGTAGGTAGAAATCAAACAGGGAGACTGGAGATAGGATAAAACAAGGCTTAAGATGGAGATTTTGATTCAGAGAAGGGGGAGTCTCAGCAGAGCCCTGCAGTCCAAACGAAGAGGCTCCAAGCATTTTGTCCATTGGATTTGAAAACCCTTTCAGCTGTCAGTTTGATTTTGCTCTCCTTCAAGCATGTGACAGAGAGAGAAAATGAATGCAAGAGATACTGTTGATTTAATTGGCCATATTCGTCACTGGAGCAAGAAAATAACCCCAGCAATAGCCCTAGCTGAGTGACATACATTTAATTAGTATTTGAGAGGCATTTGCTTCAGCCAATGAAATAAATATATTAAATCTTCATCTCCATCTGACCTTTCCAGGAAAGCTCTGGTCTAACCAGCACTGCCCAATGCTGCTGACACCCATGAGGCCTCTGGTCAGAGGATTCCAGCTCAACTCTCCTACTGAACCTTCCTCAAATCCTTCCTGGTGTGGATGATTTAGGACAGAGTCCTGAAAGCACTTGGCCTCAAGGCAGAACCAGACAGACTCAGTGGGGTCCAGTGGTGGGATTCCCACTGCAGGAACAAGTGTTCCATGGAACAAAATCCATGGAACCAGGGCAGTGACAGGGTGCTCAAGGAGCAACACAGTGCAAATATTTGTTCAGGTCTCCAAAGAGGCCCTTGCACGATACAAAGCAGAGTGTTTCTGCAGCCACGGCGAGTCCCTCCAGCCAGGCAGGGTGACAAAGCCATCCATCAGCACCTGAGCTGGTCCTCTGGCACCAGGCACAGTTTCCATGCCTTTCTGGGGCAGGATTTGTGAGGCTTTGGTGGCAGCATGTCCCTTTGCAGCACAAGACCAAGCTCATTTCCTTCCTTCCCAAGGCCTCAGATTTACTCTGTTGTAACTCCCTCAACTTCACCAGGTAGATTTTGGCATCTTTTCTTTTTAAAGTCCCTTCCTACAGCATGAGGAGACACCTGGCAGAACCGTTCTGCCTGGAAATCCATCCTTGGATTGTTTTATCTCTATTAGTCCTCGCGAGTAGATGACAGGGGAGCACGAACATAGACAGCGTGGGATGAGACATTCACCCAGCTGCTAGTTCAAAGGCATGTCATCATTTATAACACTCCCAGCTATTCCAACTCTACCTACTTGTTCTCACTTAAAAGAAAGAAAGAGCAGCAAGCCATTTCTAGTTCTGGATATTTAATTTTCATGGAGATGTTGTTTATTTTGGTGCCTTTGCTCTCGGGTAGCACAGTTTCCCCAGCTCCACGGGGCATTCCTGATCCAGAGCAGCACTGCCAAGTTGTGCTGTAACCCCACAGCACCCCACCAGTGTGGCAGTGACAGAGCACAAACAGGCAGCAAAGGAGGAGAGGGGGAGGACGGGAACATCTCTGGGCACCCCTTGGTCCTGCCTGCACCTTGCACATCCCACCTGGGGGCTGTGTAGCCCTGCTGTGCTCCATGTGTGGACCCTGTCACTGACAAGGGAGAATCTGCTTCCCTGCACTGGGAATGAGTTCAAAACTGAAACTGAATCAATATACTAAAAGGTTTTCTCTCCCTTGTGCCAGGATTCCTGTGGGGGCAGCCCACACACATCTCTCTGAGATGAGAGATCCCCCCAGAAGTCCAAGCCTCAGCCAGCCCAGGGCCTCTGCAGCATCTGGGAGCCAGAACGAAGTGGAGGAGAAGCTGAACACCTCCATCAGTGTCACAGCCTGCAGGTGACATCCAGCCTGAGCCTCCCCTGGGCCCCTGGACACAGCTCCACCATGCCCAGGTCAAAGCCAGATTTCCTCCACACACTCACTCCCAGCACCTGCAGCAAGAGCCAGGCCCTGAACAGGTCAGGGCAGAAGTGAAAGTGGTGCCTTCACCTCTCCCACCTGCAGTGATGCTGGTGGGCCTGGGCAGGACCCCTGGGCTCGTGCAGCCCCCAGCAGCAAAGTGGTGCTCAAAGGAGCAGCACAGACGAGGCACTGCCACCCCAAGGCACCTCTCCTGCTGTGCAAAGGGCAGCAGAGGGGAGCTCAGACCAGTCCCTCGGACTGAAACCTCTCTGAAAATAACCTGGGCACGTTTCCAGCCCATCACTAGGACAACGCAGAACCGACTCATCCCCAGAGACTGCAAATGGTCTGATCCAAATTCCACTGAAGTCCACAGCAAGGCTCATTACCTCCATCTGGCATTAGCTCTGGCTCTCTGCTCACGAGAGCTCCGGGAAGGAACTCCCTCTCCAAGGAGCTCCAGCACAATCAGCTGGGGAAGCATTGCTTCCATCCCAAAGCTGGGAAAAGCCCCAGACCCTTCCCCACCCAACGTGGGCACATCGGCACCGTCCCAGCCGTTCAGGCTGGGCCCAATAGAGGGCAACAATATCACACGAACTGCTTCATTAGACTAATTGAGAACAGCCCAGGTGAGAACCACTGTCCACCTTCCTCCAGGATGGCTTTGTCCCCCCCCTTTTCACCAGGAGCTGAGCAGATGCAGCCCAGGGCTCCAGACATGATGGCATGGTTGGGAAGATCAGCTCCAAAATGTTTGAGCTTTGGATGTCTTTCAGCCAATTGTGTCGATTTTCCCCTTAACATGGGACCTTGCAAAGCTGGGGGGGCACCATCCCCTCCAGCCCAGGGAGCCACCCTGCCTGCTGCAGCTCCCCCAGCTCTGCACCCAGGCACGCCACCCGAACCAGTCTGGGGGACCCTACTGCTCACAGGGAACACATTCCAGGCTGGCAAGCAAGGAGAGCCCATGGGATGCTTGGCAGCAGGCTCAGCTCACACAGCTGCACACTGCTGGGCTCCAGATTGCAGCAGGCCTGGAAAAACAGATTTTGGGGGGAAAGCAGTACCAGAATCAGAGCTCTGAGATGTCTCCCATCAGCTGAGCTGCAGGAATCTCCAGTGTTCTTGTAGGGTAATGGCTGCTGTGGGATGTTAGGTAATATCTGATGCTGCATCCACAGCAGGCGGGGAGCTCACAGCAGCTGGGCACAGAACTGCCCATCCTGGGCTGGCCTGACTGGGCACAACCACGACTTCAGCTCCTGTGATGAGAGGGTGGAAATAGAACTGAGGTGGGATTTCACCCTTACTCCCATCTGGGAGTCCACAGAGGATTCACACTGACATCACAGAGTGAAGGCTTCACCCTTTCCCCCCGCCAGGGCTCACTCAGCCCTCTTTGCATTTGGTTCCAGTGTGGGTGGCAACCACGTCTGTCCACGTCTGCCAGTGTGTCACACAGCACATGTCTCCTGTCATCGGCAGCACCCTGTGCCCGAGGCATGTGGTGAGAGCAGCAGAGCTGGGATTTCACTTGGGCTGGCATCAGAGCCTCAGCCCAGCATCCCCCATGGGCTCTGCTGCAGCAGCCTCAGACAGGCAGCTCCTGTCAGAGCAGGCTCAAAAGCCTGAACCACCCAAATCCCAGACTCCTGTCCTATCCCAAGCCATCCCCTACCCCCAGCACACCAGCTCCCTAGCCAAATCTGCTCTCCAGCTTCAGACATCTTGGTGAGAGGTCACCAGAGAGGCTCCATCTCAGCACCAACAAAACCATTCACTCCATGAGCCAGCACAAGGATTCAAGAGCTCAGGAGAGAAAAAGCAGGACCCAAGACACGGTGTAGAGCTGAGGGATCAAATTGCCTCCACGCTTGGGGCACTGTGAGGAAAGGCTCTGTTGGACCCTGAAACCAGCAGCTGACACAAGCTGGGAGCTGCGGTTTGACCAAAGCAATTCCTCCCACCAGCAGCTGCTGAGCCCTGTTCAAAGTTGCGAATCCAAAGCCTTGGCCGAGAGCCTGGCGGGCAAGCTCGTCCCTCACTGGAGATGTATTTGTTTTCAGCTAGATTTACATGATGAGATGATGAGATCAAAGCAGCTGCACTGAGGTTAGACTGGATTTACTGCGGGCAGAGCTCTGGGACTCTCGATTGCAGAGTTTTGCCCCATCCCAGTTTCACCCGCGGGGTCCTGATGTGTTTGAAGGATGAGCTGGGCTGTGCCACAGCCCACTGCAACCTGTGTGCACCCAGCACCACTCAGCCCCCAGCACCAAACCTGCCTTCACGTGGCAGCCTCTGGCAGAATATGCCAAAACGAGCTCTCAGTGCTTGTTTGGCTACAGACCAAGGCCATTCGTGTCTGCTCAGGGGATGAATGGACTGAAACCAGGAACAACTGCAAGCCCACCTTGTGGGACACAGCTGGGGACTGGGCACTCGTATGAACACACACAGGTTCTCTTTTCAGGCTGGGGATGTTACCAGCTTTGTTTTTCCAGAAGGGATGGTGTTGGTGCTCCTCCAGCAGCGCTGCCACAACCCTGTCCCACAGCAGGGCAGCCAGCTTTGGAGCCTTTCTCCCAACCCTCAGATCTCACACACTCCCCACACAGCAAACGCCCTCACACAAGGCACTGGCACGTGCTGCTGGACCAGCCCAGCCTCCCTGTGCTGTGAGGTAAGAGTTATCCTCCACTGAAATACAAGCTACAGCTCCCAGAGCACATCCCCACATAGCAACGGCGCTGGAAGCTGTGATTCACCGAGTGCTCCATCACCACCGGTGGGTGACACCCTCCCACAGCAGCCCTGGTTACACCGGGTCCACCGGAGCAACCTCCTCGGCACCGAAATTATTAGGGCTGAAATTTGGGGGAGGCGGTTTAAAGAACAGATGGTCGTGCTTTAGTATCGCAACACACTGCCAGTTAATTAATGCTAGCTGTAATTAAACTTTACACAAATTAGCTGTCAGCCATGCTAAAGGGAATCATTTCTCTCAAATGCCACCTTGAATCGCTGAGTTGTGAGACTTTTCTACAACGTAATTAAAAGCAGGAGGCTGGCATGGAAGGGGGCGGGTGGCAGGGGAGGGAATAACCGGGAGATGAAAGCTTCAGGCTGGGAAGCAGCTGGAGATCCTCACCCTGCACAAGCAGTTCCTCTCCTTTGGTCTGGGGACCACAGGGACTCCACTTGGCTTTTATCCTTCTAGCAAAGAGAGAGGTTCCTCCCAGTGAGCCAAAGTTTTAGCTGGAAGCTGAATTTTTGACTCTTAGAAGGAGAAATGTTTGAGCTCAAGAAGATGTGGTAGGACCTTGGCAGGAGAAGGGAGAAGTTGGGTCGGGAGTTGTTACAATGAAACCCTTCTTCCCTTTGGAAAAGCAGAAAACAAGATATGTTCGGAGGGAGAGGGCTGGCTTTGACAAATCTGCTTAGATGGAAAAAAGTCTGTCAAAACAGCCATGGTGACATTTTCCAACAAGTCACATTTTATTCTGAGTGATGATTTGGAAATTTCAGATCCTCCCTTGCTTTATGTGTTTGCCAGTGCTCGTTGAGCTGCGAGATGAGTAACACAAGAGCACCATGACCAAGCAGGCAAGTGCTGGCTTGGGCTGGTGGAAACTGCAACATCAAGGTTAATCTATCCCAAATTAGCACAGATATTGGCTTGAAATAAATTGGTGAAACAGACAAAAACTCACCTGGTATCAGATACATGGATGGTGACCAGCAGAGGTTTTCAAACAGGGCCTTGTTTAAACACAAACATACAGGACACATTGTGGGTACAACCACTTCTGGAAGAAGCTCCAGGGTCCTGAGAGACAGGAGATGGGACTGGAAACAAGGCAACAGAGAATCCACAAACGAAGGAGAGCTGGTGAGGAACAAACTCTGAACACGGCCTGTGCTGGGCTTAAATAGCTCTTGTGGGTGAGCAGGTGGGGCTCGAGGTGATGCTGCTTAGCATGATTAAAGCCAATTAGTGCACTCAGCACCCATTAAATCAAACCACAGCCTTAAGGAGGAGCACACTAATCCCAGTTAGGCTTAACCCCAGTTAGTTAGTCCTCGGGATTATTTCCCCACTTTCCAGTCCTGTGAGGCACCTGAAACCTGTGCAGGTGCTGGGGATGGAACATCCCCACCCCAGCCCAGGGTGGGGAGTCTGGCCCCAAAGTCAGCCCAGGGGCTGTGCAGGGCCCCCAGGGGTCTGGCTCAGGCAGCCCAAGGCGTTGCTGATGCTCACGTCTCCTGCAGCCACAGGTAATTGATATGCCCAGATGTTTTCCACTCTGTGATACAGAGGAAGGCAAAAAGCTCTGTGGTTCCTGCCAGAGTGACATGTGGAAAATTCCTTCCCAAGTCTGTTAATCAAATCAAGTACTTCAGGGAGATTTGGCAGGCGAGTGTGTCGTGGGGAGGGGTCCCTGCAGCCCCGTGGCCACGCTTGCTGCCCAGCCAGTTCCCCAGCTCCCACCCCGCCGTCAGCCTGGGAGCACAGCTGGCCAGATGTGCGCCCGAGGAACCCTTTCTGCTCCACTCCTGCCGACAACTGGAGGAGGCTCAGCATAAGTTATAGCCACGGCCTTGCCGCAGAGCTCCAAGTGCTGAGAACATCTCGAGGGCAGAGCAGGACGGCCTTTTCTCCAGGGCAGGAGCGGGAGGGATTTATGAATTAAGGTCAGGAAGGGCCACGGTGACTCTCCCTCCTGCTCCTCCCAAATGCAAACGCCGCAGCTATTCCTCTCCACCAGCAGCTGAATTAAAGCCTCTGGTTTGTAGCAGTATCAAATCTCATTTGATAGGCTCTGAGCAACAGTAAATCCCTGGTCCCCTGCTCTCCGTCAGCCCTCACTGCCCTGCAGTGTGTCCTCCTCCAAGGTTGCCTTCAGCTTCCAGCAATTAGGGCTTCTCCAGCATTTGGCTTGACAGGCTCTGGGCTCTGCTTCCAGCCCACAGAGGAATTCAATTCCTCTGCACCAGTGCTCTCCAACCTCTCCCAGGGAGCCCCAAGCCTCCCATGCCCAGGGAAGCCCCTTTTCCCTCTGGTGTGATGAGCAGCGCTGGCCCAGCAGAGATTCCCTCAGTCGTATTGCCCTGCACACTGTGCAGGCTCAAGAACACTTCTCAGCTTTTCTTTTCTTTTCTTTAAGCTCAATCAAGGATCACATCAACTTCTCTTTCTCCTGCAGCTCTGTGCTGGGAGCTCATGATGAGGGAGTTATACACCCATGACCCCTAAATCCTGTTCTGAGTCACTGCTGCTGCAAGCTCTGCTCTCCCATCCCAGAGGCAAACAATCCAGCTCCTTTATTCCAGCTAAGCTACAGTGGCCTCATACAAAGCAACCAAGTCATCGTTATTGTACACCTGGGGAGAGCCTGGGAGCTTTTTCTTCCCCAAAGCAGCATGAGCCAGCCGTGGTGTGGGGGTACCTGGAGTGCCCAGCACAGACACGGGATGAGCTGTGTGCTGCTGAGGGCTCTGTTTTACTAAAGCAGGGATGGGAAGGCTGAACTGGGTGTTGACATGATGGTGAAGGGAGCTTTCCTGGAGAAAAGCCCAAACAAACCCCACACACGGATCTCCCCTGCCCGGGCAAAAGGTCTCAGCTGTCACAAGAGGCCCCAGACAATTTGTAGATGCCACAAATAAAGTTGACAGCATTGACATGGAACAACTCGAGGACATCACCTGCAGGGAGACCCCACCGGAGTTACAGGCATCAACTGTGCTGAAATTGTTCAATAAATTCCTGGGTTTAAGGCCAGGAGAGAGAGTTCAATCATCCTGGCTGACCTCATCCATCATAATTCCTCCCTTGCACTGGGAATTGTGGAGATGGGGTTATTAGAGGTGTTTCAGAGTGGTACCTGGAGGTGACTGGACAGGAATGTGCTGCTCTGCTCCGCCGCCCGCCACCCGAACTGCATCTCCCTGCCTGAGTCAGCTCCTGTCTCACACATCTCTCACTAAATCAAAGGTCCCCCGTGCTCCCGGAGGGTAATGCTGTGCTGTCATCCCAGCAGGGAGCTCTCCACAGCACGCACTTGCAGGGATTTTCTCCTCGAGGTCCCTGTGCCCTGTGCCAGCCCCGGTGATGAGTCAGGCTCTGTGGAGGTGCAGGGAGGCCTCGTCCCCCAAATTTGCCACCCAGGAAGGGGTTTGTCTTCCAGGTGAATAACTGTGGTAGGGCCACAAAGATGATTAGAAGGATGGAACATCTCTTCTATGAAGAATGACTGAGAGAGTTGGGATTGTTCAGCCTGGAGAAGGGAAGGCTCAGGTCAGACCTTTCCGGGGTCTGAAGGGGCTCCAGGAGAGCTGGAGAGGGACATTGGACAAGTGTCTGCAGTGACAGGACACAGGGAATGGCTTCCACTGCCAGAGAGCAGGGTTGGATGGGATATTGAGAGGAAATTCCTCCCTGTGAGGGTGGTGAGGGCCTGGCTCGGGGTGCCCAGAGGAGCTGTGGCTGCCCCATCCCTGGAAGAGTTCAAAAAAACCTCCTTGAAACAGACTGCAACTTGGTGACTGTGTGCTCTGCACTTTTTGCCTTTGCTCTCTGTGGTGCTGAGGGGGCTGTGGCTGACAAGGACAGCATTAGTTCTGTTACACACTCCTGGATCTGCACGCCTGCCACTGGCCCAGGTATCTGTGGGTCAGAATAAATTACAGGGAGACGGTGAAGGGAAATGTTGTGTTTCATTAAAGCCCTGCTCCCATTTGCACCGGGAGTCTCTGCGGTTAGAAGTCAAACTGCACACCCGCCACTTGCTAATTGCGCTTTGCAGAATCAAAGGCTTTAGCCAAAGGGATAAATATATAAAATTGTTGGGAAGGAAACATTTTCTTCTTGAATTCCTAGCAAAAACTGAACTAATAATGATTTCTTTTGATAATATGAGCAGTAGAAACAGATATCTGATCTCTGTGGCTAAAGGCTACTTGAAATAGAAGTAAAAGATTCGCTTATCAGGCCAGGACTGTTCTGAGCGACTGAAATTACATTAGGAAAATCATGTCCTTGTTTTTCTTCTATAATTGTCTTTTGTTGTTTTAGCCTCTTTTTCCAGGTAAGTCTGTCACTGAGATATTTGTCCAATCTCTTTTTTCTGACTTGTTAGATTATCTTGCCAAAAGGGCCAGCAAAGAGCATCAGTGAGACAGCAGCATTTGAGCATCTCAAATATTTGCATTTTGGGGGATTGGCGGTGTGCCCCCTACCCCAGCCACCCACCTCCTTGACTTGCCTTGATTCCCCGTTTTAATCTTCTTTTCCCAGGCAAGCAGTGAGCATTCCTCACTCCCCAGGCCTTCGGACAGGGAGATGGAGGACGGAGTCACGCGTTGTTAACCCCCACTTCCCTGTGGCCGCCGGTGATTCATTACAGGCAACGAGGCATGAGGACAGTGAGGGGAGCGCCGCCGCTCCATCCCAGCTCGGGGCTGGCTCATAACCCGTCAGAAAGGGACGGGGGGGCACTTCTTACTGGGTGAAAAAGTAGCAGGACGTGGAGTTTTATTTATTTCGTGCCTTGGTTCTTAAAGAGGAAAAGTATCTCCATTTCGGATGGGGCAGCTTGAATGCACCACGTCTGCAATGTGCCAGGAGTACTCAGCCTTGAGCAGAGAGGCCAAATCCTGCTCCCAGTTGTGGTTTCAGCTTGGGTGGATTTTGGGGTGAAACAACACCCTCTACCACTGCCCAATAAAGGCAGAACTCCGGCATGTGCCCCCATATTTAGGTATTCTTCCATGGTTTCTGGATCAGCTTTCATCATCTGATTTGCTTTTCGCCCTAAGAATCAAGTTAGTTCACTGATTTTAAAAAAAAAGTGATTACTAATTAAATAAATAAATAACAAAAATTTAAAAACCCCTCTACTGGAAACTGCAGCTTTTTGCAAAAGCGTCTGTGAAATTTATGGAACGACAGCTAAATTGAATGAAATCAGGAAGAAAAGGGCCTGTCTATTTATGTGAAGAGTTTTCAGAGTTACCATAATTAATTAAAACAAACATTTCACACTGCACACTAAATCTCCAGCTCCAAGACTTGGGCTGGTTCCTAACACTGCAGTGTGGGATGAGGGGCTGAGCCCCTGGAGGCGACCTCGCCTCATCCTCTGCAGCAGGGCTTTGGTGCTGGAGTAACGCGGAGCAGAGTGACCCTGCGGCACCAGCGGGGCACGGAACGAGGCCAGAAACGCGCTGGAACCTCTCTTATCGCTGGAAAACACACTAGGCAGGGTTTGGCTCAAGAAGCCAAAGCTGCCCCACGCACCCCATCAGCTCCAAGGAGCAGCCAGGTGTGGCCCAGGTGTGGCCCAGGTGTGGCCCGGGTGTGGCCCGGGTGTGGCCCCGGTGTGGCTCAGGGGGGGCCCCGG
>VYXF01007238.1:292668-325942 GCA_013397295.1 Polioptila caerulea
CCAGGTGTGGCCCGGGTGTGGCCCGGGTGTGGCCCGGGTGTGGTTCAGGTGTGGCCCGGGTGTGGCCCAGGTGTGACCCAGGTGCGGCCCAGGTGCGGCTCAGGTGTGGCTCAGGTGTGGCCCAGGTGTGGCTCAGGTGTGGCCCGGGTGTGGCCCAGGTGTGGCCCAGGTGTGGCCCAGGTGTGGCCCAGGTGTGGCCCAAGTGTCCCCGCGGAAATGCGTGATCCCGGGGAGAAATGCAACCAGGGCACGCTCCGCAATGCCTCGCACAGACTGCGGGCTTGAAGGAGTTAATGCTGCGCCCGGTTTTGCCTCGCTGGTCCTCCCTGCGGTCCCAGGGCCTGCGTGGAGGGGATGGATGGGCACTGACGACTCCAGCGCCAATCCTAATCCTAAATTAGGATTTAATTAACGACTGGTGCCTTCGGATCCGGATCCGGTCCCACCTGTGGCTCCTGGCCCTGCACAAATGTTGATCCCCGAAAGAGAGCCAGCAACTCTCCCTCCTGGCTGCCCAGGTGGGGAATGGGGCAGGGACGCGATGTACAGGCAGGAACACGAGGAAAACAGCGGGATGGGCTCTCCCCTCTCCCGGGCACAACCCCAACCAAAGCGTGAGGGTCTCCTCTGGCACAGACCTACAAGCTGGGTGGCTCAGGGGTCGTTTTGGGTGGCTCAGGGGTTGTTTTGGGTCCCAGATGCACGATCCTGCCCCGTGGGCACAGCAGAGTCCTCGGAGCCCGCTGGGACCCCTGCCTGTCCCCAGCCCCGGCCCAGGTCACTTACCCCCAGCAAACACAATTAGAACCAAACCAGCTGCAGCCGCACGGTCACGGTCACAGGTTCCAAATCCAGGATGTGGGGGACCCTGGGGCTCTGGTCACCCCACGGTCACCCGGTGGAGACCCAGCCCAGGCACAGCATCCTGCATCCAGGCCCCGCTCCCAGCGCACTCTGGCTCCGCGGCTGATTTGTGGCTGCCCGTGGCCCTCAGCCTGCTGTGTCAGGAGGTAAATCATAACAAGTTTTTGTGCTTTCAGCAAAAATGAGGAAGGAAAGGAAGCTGGAATAATAATAAAAAATCCTCCTGCCCCCCAGCAAGGTAATAAACTGCTGTGGAGCCGTGCCTGCCTCTGGCTGCTGCTCCAGGAGGGTGTGGAGGGCTCTGGATGCTCTGCAGCCCTCAGAGCAGGGTGGGACCCTGGGCTGGGGTGTGGGACCCCCCGGGCACCCCCCACCACTGGGGACAGCCCCAGGAACTCTGAAAGAGTCCTGGGTTTCAGTGCAATGGCCAGGGAGAGGGCTGAAGTGTCCCCTGCATTCCCTGGACTTTGGTGATGTGGAGACATTTTATTTCCACAGCACTACGTGATTCAGGTTTGGCTTCTGATGTAAAAATAAATATTTTAATTTAATACGCATAACAGGCTAGATATTATAATCCACAGAGCTCGTCCAAACAATCTGTTTTAACTTGGAGAGAACCATGGTGCAGAGCCTGGGGGAAAATCCCAAATCTCCACTTGGTGCTCCGATGACGACCACTGACACAAACTCTCTACATCCACAGCAACTTTTAGCCCCTTCTGTGAAACCCAGGGGACAAAAGGACAAACTGGGGACAGACAGAAAAGGCCCAGGGGTGGCACAGGGTGCCTAGGGGAGCTGTGGCCCCAGGATTTGGTCTGAAGCAATTTATGAATTCAGCTGCCAGCCAAGGGTGCCTGGCTGGGACCCACAGGAAAAAAAGAAAAATAAGAAATACAGAGTCAGATTCCTCCCCAGACCAGAAAATATCTCAATATTTAAGTAAAAAAAAAGGCAAGTTATGCCAACGCAACTCCACTGAAAATTTTTACTTAATCTGCTGCCATGATTGAGCCAGATGGATAAAATTAAACCTACTGGGGAAGAGCCACACGTGCTTTTCTTCATTTGCAACCAATATATCAACTCAGCCTTCCTGCATGGATTATGAAACACAAATCTTCTTGCTTTCAGAGCCCAGAAATAAAGCAATAATGGCATAGAATTAATATAAATATTGGGGGAAATCATGTTTCCTGTCATTTAAAGAAGAAATCTTTATACAGCAGAAAAGCTGGCAGGTCCATCACAGTGCTGCCGAGTAAAAAGATAAAATATCATTAGACAGGACCCAGGAATCATGAGACTGATGCAAAACCATTATATATTTTTAAACAGAGGGTAAATTGCACCCTTTGATACACATCCCACACAATGTCAGAGCAGCCACAGGACCCGTGGGGATTATTGGAAGGTAAATCCAAGGCTGGTGCTTCTACTGAAGGGCTGTGGGTTTGCTTTGGCTCTTCAAATGCTGGGTTAAGTATGTATTTTGTGTGTTTGTACATATATATATATCCATAATCTCTGCCCCTCCATCCCATCCTTCTGGGCCTGGGGAGGTTAACACAGACATCCCTGCCTCCCCCTTCCAAACAAATCCATTATGTAGATGGAGCTGCCTTTGACTCATCAGCCTGTACCTTTTATGCATTTTGGCAGAGAAACATCATTGACTCATATCAGAAATCAAATATTTCTCCCCATGAAGCTCCAGTCAGGCTGTGAATGCTTTCTTAGGGTTTGGGGACACCCTGTCCTGGCCAACAGGGCTTGGACCCAAATCCCCTTGCATAAGCAGAGGGGAAGGTGGGGGGGCTCAAGTCAGCCCCAGGGTGGTGAGCTGGGGACAGGGCTGTCCCCTTTCAAAATGGTTTCTGCAGCACTGGTACAAGGGCATGGTCTGCCAGGACACAGGGAATGGCTTCCCACTGCCAGAGGGCAGGATAGATGGGATGTGAGGATGGAATCCTCCCTGGGACTGTGGGCAGGCCCTGGCACAGGGGCCCAGAGTAGCTGTGGCTGCCCCTGGATCCCTGGCAGTGCCCAAGGCCAGGCTGGACATTGGGGCTGGAGCAGCCTGGGACAGTGGGAGGGGTCCCTGCCCATGGCACTGGGATTTCAGGTCCCTCCCAGCCCAATCCACGCTAGGAATGTGCAGAGGTGGGTTAGGCTCAGGCTCAGGGCTCTGCAGGTGAGTGGAACCCAGAGCCTCCTGTTCCACCAGAGCACTGCCCCCAGAGCTGAGCCCACACGTCCCTTCCTCAGCCCTGGAGCCAGCAGGGGCCTCTGCCAGGACCCAACAGCCACCATTAGAGGCTCCTTTAGGAAAATTCCAGCCCAAGGCTCTAAAAGCAAGTTAGGGACAGGGGAAAAAAAGAAGCAAATTAATTTAATAAGAGCTTAATTGGATTCTCCACAGCGGAGAAAGCTGCTGCTTCCCAGCAAATGTCCCCTGCAGCAGCTGATGAGGCCACATGCTCCTCCGGTTCCAGCAGTGCTGCAGAAGCCCAAGTCCCTCCTTGCATCTGGGCCTGTCCTTACAGCCCACAGGCCTGGCCCAGCCAGCACCCCGGGGTGCTGCAGTGGGAGCAGCACCCACCGAGGGCAGCAAAACCCTGGCACAGGGTGCCCGGGGCAGCTGTGGCTGCCCTGCACCCCTGGCCACGGCTCAGGCACAAAAGGGGGATGAGTTTGTCCTCGAATGCTTCACACAGCCTCAAGCAGCAGCTGCCAACTGCAGCCAGGGCCCAAAGCTCCTCCACGAGGGGTGGGACCCCTCAGGTCTGCGGGTTCCCCGTGGGGAGAGGCAGAGTGGAGTGCAGGCGGCCCTTCAGAAGGGCTTGACTGCCACACACCTCAGCCCTGGGGCTCCTGCTCTCTGTCAGCCTCCTCCATCCCTGCCCCATACTCAGCCACATCCCTGACCACCCTCTCCCAGCCAGGAGACCCCACCGACCCTCACCAGCTCCAAATAAACGTCTGTGGAGCAAAGCTGTGTTAAATCAATGAGTCAATGTGCCTGCTGCTCGGATCAGCACAGCTCCCGGGGTCTGGGGCTCTGCCTGCAGTGCTGGAGCATTCCCAGTGCCAGGAAAGCCTCGTTAGAGGCAGCAGCACTTGTGGCTGGGTGTGCCAGAGAGCCTCTGCAGCCACAGGGAGCCCTGCCCCTGCTCCCAGCAAAAATAAAATGCTATTAAAATAGTTTTAATCAGAATTCCTCCAGCCAAGGCACAGCAGCCACAGAACCCGCTGTCTTTAGCAGAACGGAGTGCGGAGAAATTATGTGATGATGGGAGAAGTGATTTCAAAAAGCCCAACTGTATCTCACTCTGTTGAGCTGGGGACCTGGACCTGGGGTTTTTCATGAGGTGCAGGCCCAGGAGGAGAAACCCAGCCTGACTGTAAGAACAAATTTAGATGAAAATATGAGGAGCCAGCAGCAGGTCCTGCCTCTGATGGAGTTTTTCCCATGGCAACTTCTCCATGCCTTGATTTCCCCAGCAATCTAACAGGTCTTTGCTTCTCTTTTCCCTGCCCTGCCTCCCTCGTCAGAGCCGAGGCTGTCCCAGGGTGTTTGCAGAGCTGCATTTTGATCTCAGCTTTGCCACTGCAGTGCAAGCAAGGTGGAGAAACCAGGATGGCAGGCAGGGAGCTGGCAGGAGCCCTTCAGAAATCAGTCCCAGAGGCAACATTTTAAGGAGCAATCCTTATGCTTGTGGATTCCAGCTCCCCTTCGGCACCTGGGGAACTCTGTAGGACAAAGACTCAACTCAGCGTTGGATCCAACAGCAGTGGGTGCATCAAAACCCCGTTTCAACCAAAATGTGGCACAGCTTCACACACAAAGAGTGACATTTTAAAATTACATTTTAAAAGGTGGGGTTTTTTAGCTACACTCTATCTGAGAGTAGTTCATTTTCCAGAGCCTGAGATTCTGATTATATTAGAGCAAGCATTGATTTTCTGCCCACAAGACCAAACCCCCCATGCACAGAGGTGGCAGGAGGGGCTGAGGGGTCCCTGGAAGTCACTCCAATCCCTGGAGAAAATTTGGGAGTGGACACCTGGAGTGCACAGCAGCCCGAGCATGAGTTCACTTCAAAAAGAAAACGGATAGTTTATAGTCCAGAGAAACAGGCAAACAGTGAGAGGATGTGCTGGGAACAGCCAACAAAAGCCAGGCATTCAGGGTTGCTTGAATAACCTTAAAGCACACTTTTCCTTTTAATTCATAAATTGCTGTGAATTGGGGTTTTTTTCTCTATTTCAGCCATTCCAAGACATGTGAAGGCTCTGCCTGTTCCCATCCCAAATGGAGGAGCAGGCTACCCCACCATCTTTTCTGTGCTCTACAGGAAAACTTAGGGCCCAGCCCTCATTTTCCTGCCAAAAATTCCCTTCCCCTCACACACCTGGAGGCTGCCAGGGCCCAGTCCTCCCAGTTCCCATCCCCAAGCCCCAGTGCCAAGCACCAGAGCAAGGCTTTGCTGGACAGGCGTCATCTCCACGAGGTTCCTGCCCATGGAAACATCACGGCCCCAGATTTAATTAAAATAAAATATCCCACGCCAACAGGAGCCTCGTTGTCTTTCAGGGTTGTCTCGATAATTATAAAATAAATTGCATTTCTATTGCGCCTTTCATCCCTGGATCTCCACGTGTTTTACAAGCGTTAATTAATTTAGCTTTCAAATAGCCCTTCCCTCTGATGCCACATAAAAATTTAATAAACAGGTAGTGAGAGAGGCAGGGACCTGCTCTGGGACAGGAGGTTGGTCAGTGGCCAGCACAGAGGGAAAGCCACAAATCCCAGAACTTGCAAGAAATGAGAGTGTCAAAAAAGAGGGAAGAAGCTGTGAATTAGGGATCTGACCATCCACTCCCCTTGGGGACCCCAGAGCCCCCCATGGCTCTGTGCCAGTGTGGGAATTGCTGCCAGGGAAGGGGAAAACCCCGGCTGGAAGTGTCAGGAACTGTTAAGGCACATGACATACTGATGGAATTAAAACACATTTAGGGAAATCTCCAAATAGATTTTCTTCCTTTTTTTTTTTTAGGCTTTAAAAGAATAACACTGACTGTCTCAAGCTGTGGTAATGTATTCAGGCAACACAACTGAGTCAGAGCTAATTGAATTTAAAAGCAGGTATTACATCTGTGCCTTCGGAGTGAGTGCATCCTGAAAATCACTTCAGTGATGAAGTGTTTTACCCAACTACTACTTAATCTTTTTACATAGAAAGCAGAATTAACCCCGCTGCGCAGCCTTCATTAAGGAAAGCAAATGAAGTTACCTGGTGAGATTCAAATGTGCTCCAAGTGGTGAAACTTCAGCTGAAGTTTCTTAAATCCAGAGGGACTTTTCTTTCTTTTTTCCTTTTTTTTTTTGTTAAAAACCCTACAAAGTGGTTTAAACCAGGTCAGTTATCTGGGTCCTGTTTCATTTTCATTAAATCTGAGAGGAAATAAGCACACCCCCCCAGTCCCACCCCATCCAGACTGTCTCCTCTCTCCAGGAGGATAAAATAAATGAAAACACGCCTCAAAGAAAGCTCCAAAAATAATCCAGGCCCCCTCTGCAGCAGCACTGAGCATCACCCAGAGCACCCTGCTCCCCCTGGAAAACCCTGGGCAGGGCAGCAGCCCCAGAGCAACAAGACATGGACCCTTTGTGGGCAGAGTGAAAACCCACAGCCCTTCGTACAGAGAGAGGGTCATGAAATGGTTTGGGTTGGAAAGATCTTAAAGATCATCTGGTTCCAACCTCATATATAAAAAATACGTGTATGTATATATATGTAATACACATATACAAACTTATATGTATATATTCAAGTTTATATATACGCACACACACTTATATAACTTATATAGATATTTTTACTTTATATTCTATTACTTTTTACACTTGCTACATTACTTTATGCATTTATAAATATATATCACACATATATATATAGCACATATATATATATATCTACATATATATCCCTTTTATACTGGGTCTGTTACTTTGCACCAAGCAAAAGCCCAAAGCAATGAACTGAGCTCGTTGCACCCACCTGGCTCCCGTCCTTGGGCTGCTGCAGGGTCCTGGGGGAGGAGGCAGATCCTCCTCCTCCTCTGGGCCAGAAAAAGAGCTGGAAAAACACCCCAAAGAACCATCTGTAAAACCAGCCCAGCAAATCAACGTTTTTGGCTGGCAGTATTTATCCATCAGTTCCCAAGGCAGCCACGAGGGAGCTGGGAAAGCTGTGGGGATCCCCTCGACGCTTCATGAATTTCAAGCGCAGACAATTGATTTACATCAGCAGAAATTTGCATGGGGAGGACAAAAAAAAAAAAAAAATTAAAAAAAGGAGAAAAAAAAAGAAAAATAAAAGACTAAAAAATGAGCTCTTCACCATTCATTAATTTTCTCAAAAATTCGTTCATCCAATTAGGCAGCTGAAATGGTGCGTTGTAATTTAGATACCCTGTGACACACCATGACTATTGATGGTTCCTGATTCAAGGGGAACAGAAATGGAATAAATCTCAGGCTACGGGCTCTTCAAAACCTAATTTCCTTCTGGTTATGAACCAGGAAATCATCCGGAGAAATCAGGAGAGGTTCAGACAAATTTAGGTTGGGCATCAAGGAACAAAGCAGGTTTTTGCTGCTGTGAGCTCACAGCTCTAAATTTGGGGGAATTTTTCCTTTCTGAAACATCTCATCACTTGTCATTGATGGATCTGGAAAGGGGCACCCACCCCTGTGTGTCCACCCCAGAGAGCATCACCAGTGCCTGTAACTGGGGTTTCATTTTCAACCCCTGCATCTTTGTCAGCAGCGAGGCTTTTGGGAGGGCAACTGCCAAAGTCAGGACATCAGGTTTGTGCTGCAGAGGACAAGGTTTGACTGCAACAAACGGGGGGAGATTTTATGTTGCCTCTTTGCCATTAAGAGTGGCTGCGGTTTGCTGACCGAGGTGGAAGGGGTCGTTATCAGGGTGATAAAGCAGCGCCCTGGGGAGGTTCCCAGCCAGGTCTCCCCACTCCACGGGGTTTGACCCATTTTGCAGAGAAGGAGACTGAAGTACCGAGTGTGCTCAAGCTTTTCAAGGTAATTTTCAAGTTGAATAAAGTTGCAATTGCAGAAAAGAAATCTCACTGTGGCCCTAAAATGTGGAAATTCTGTTTTCCCCAGTTTCTCTTCCTGACCTCGCTGGGAGTAGAGACACTCCATCCACTTGTCCACAAAATGCATTTAAGTGTTCCCATTTAACACAGCTGAAGAGGGAAATTTGGGGCCAGGCTGTCATTAGGAGCCTTCCACAAATCTTCCACAAGATTTCCAATCACAGGCTGTGGAAGAGAGCTGAGGACTTTGCACTGCCCCAAGGATCACAAAACCCCAGGGCCGGGCCCTGCCCCCCTGCAGGAGCACAGAGCATCAATAACACAGCAATAAATATTGCAGGCAGCTGGTTTCATCCTGTAAGTGAATATGGAGATATAGAGGGAGACATGCTTAGAGAGTTATAGGCAACTCATCATCATAACGTGTGAGCACTTATTGAGTTTCCCAGGATTTAGGGTGAGAGCCAGAGACGCTCTTCAGGTGCTGGAACTTAGGTAATGAGACGCCTAAAATGGGTGGTGGGAGGCTCAAGGACACCTTTCCAGGGGGCTGATGAGAGATGAGCGCTCTCCAGAGGGAGGTCTCTGCCCTGGATGCACCAGAGGATTTTCCTGATGTTCCTCTGGAACCTTGGGGCGCTGCCAGGATTTAAATCCACCTCCTGCTCTCCAGCCCAGCACCTCGGCTCCCAGCACACAGCCCCGAGCCAAAACTCCCAGTATAACCCGTGGTTTGGGGAGTCACAAAAGCTTTTTCCCCCCACCATCACCTGTAAAATCATGTTTGGCTGGGAATGTTTGAATGGTTTGGCTGGGAAGGGGCCTTAAAAACAACCCACTGCCACCCCTGCCATGGGCAGGGACATCTCCCACCATCCCAGGTGCTCCAAGCCCCAAAGTCCAGCCTGGCCTGGGACGCCTCAGGGGTTCAGGGGCATCCACAGCTGCTCTGGGCACTCTGTGCCAGGGCCTGCCCCCATCATGGTGCATTTCTTCCTGGTAATCCATCCTTGAGAGGAGGAGAATCACAGAATCACCTCAACTCTCTGCCTGGAGAGGTTTTTGGAGGAGCAGGTGACCCAAACCTCCTCAAGCAGCTCTGTGTCCTGAGTAATGGCTCCTGCTGCTGCACTGCCAGAAGAACTTGCCTTTTTTCCTATTCCTCAAAAAAAAAAATTAAACTCTGGTGCCAGGCCTCTTCAACACTGGGGGAGGGGGGGGGGTGGGAAAGGCCCCCAGTCCCCAAAAGCCTCGCAGAAAAAAAAAAAAAAAGGAAAAAAGGAAGAAGTAAATAAATTTCACTGAGCCTTTTGAAATGGTTTAATTGCCTTTGTGCTCTAATTGCTCCTGGTTTTACAGCCTCATTTCTTGTCATAAAATTAGTCCCACTTTTTATGCTTTTTCCTCTTCTACTGGTCGGTGATTATTATTTTTTAATTGCTTTGGTGTGTTGATCTCTCCCACGTCTCCCCCGGGAAGGGGAAGAGGGACCTAATTCTGTGTCTGCCGCCCGCATGGAGGATGTGGCAGCTGCTGAAAGGAGATGGACGCTCACATTTTGGGGTGAATATTAACACTAATCCCTCCAAAACTGTCCCAACGACCCAAGAGCAGGGCTGGGCACAGGCACTCTGCATCCAAGCAGAGCCCAGCCCCAAAGGAGGAAGCAGTGGGGAGGAGCACAGCGACTTCTGGCAGGATTTTCTGGGGAAAGATTTCTTGCTACAAGCCACAACCATCAGGAGCACAACAAAAGCATAGGAGGAAACCAAACCACCTGAAAAAGATGAGAACTGCATCATCTGTAACCCTTTGAATAACCGTGCTGCTCCAGCCAGCCCCAGTGGCTCTGCCTGCTGGGGCTGATGTACAGCTGCAATAGGAAGCCGTGCGTGAAGTTTATTAAGGCTGGGTAATTTCTATCGGTTCTGTGTGCTATCGATTCCACTTCCACTGTCTGGACCTAAAAAGTGATTTAAAAACAAACAAAAAAAGCACATAATTCCTTAAAAACTGCAAGTATTGTGGGATGTGGGACCTTGCCATTTTGGATGCATTAGCAGCACGCTGCAAGGGAATGTGTCTGAGATACAAATCTTATTAAGGGGACTTTGATGATGCTGAGACTAAAAATGAGGGAGCACTTTGAGCTGAACCAAAACACGAAGTTGAATCTCAACTTAGCTATGTGAATTTCTGTCTCGGGGGTGGAAGGAAAATTGGATTTGCTTTGGCTTTCAGCCAGCCTTGCTTCATCCTGAACTAGCTCTCCACTGTCCAACCTCTCCCACGTCCTTGGAGTTACTCCCAGTTTGTGGCATAAGCAAGAGTGAGCTCAGAGGAGCAGCTCTACCCACCGTGGTGCTCAGGGCTGGCGTGGCTCCACCTCGGTGCAAGCCCTGTGCTGTCAGAAATGCAGATCCTCAATGCAGAAAAGCAAACCTTGGAGCCTCCTTGGGGACACAGAGGGGTTGCACACATCCCAGTCCCACCCCAAGGGCAGCATTCCCAAGTGGACCAGCTTTTCCTCACAGCTGGATCATCAGCCTCATGTCCTGGGCTCCACGAAACAAGAAGACAACAGTGACAGAGCAAGTTAGACACAGATCCCAGCGGAATCCAAACCCCAGAGCTGTGGGATGCCAGGATTTGGGTCAGGCCCATCTGTACTCAGCTCATTGGCTCTCTCAGCTAAGTGGCACAACCCCCCCCTGCAGTGACAATTAAAACACAGTAATTAAGAAATCAAGGGGTAGTCCTCTCCTTTAGCTCATTCTGCAAGCACAGCTCCGTGTCAGGCAAGGCACAGGCACAGCCTGCCCCGTCCAAGCTCAGCCCTGCCCTCCCACAGCCCTCCCTGCCCTGCCATAACCAGAAGTGTTCTCACCTTCCCCAATTTCCCATGGCTTTCGGTCACCTCCATTTCCTTACCAGGGCAATCCAGAGCCACCAACCTCCCCAGAGCCACAGCACAAGGAGAATTTGTCCTGGCTGGTCTGGAAAAAAAAAGAAGTGAAGTAGAGCTGAAGGCTGCAAGATGAGTTGCGGGAATGAGAGTGCTTTGTGGGATATCATCCAATTCCTGCTGGACAAAATCCATCATCCCCTTGGTACTCACCTGCCTCTGTGCCAAGAGGCACCAAAGATACCCAGAAGCCTCAGAGACCTCCAAAACTTTGTCCTGCCAAGTCGGGGTGGAGCACCTTGTGGGGACATTGAAGGGAAACCCCAAATGAAGGAGGTAGAGCTGAGGAACCTCAGGAAGGAGCAGCGGGAAGCAGCAGGACTGCTCCCTGTGGCTGCAGCCCCTAACCTTGTGCTTGTCTCAGGTGTTTTCCAAAGTTCCCTGGAGAACACCCCTGCAGCACGATATTCCACCTTGCAGGCAGCCCAGGGGAAGAGATGTAGGACGAGCTCAGGCTCGAGCCCCCTCTGAGCTCAGCTCACTGCCAGTACCTGTGGGCATTTTGGAAAGGGGAAGTTTTTGATACCAGAGATATCAAGGGAACTGCTCTTGGGTTAGGGGGTTTTTGTGTGTACTCATAGAATCCCAAGATAGTTTGACTTGGCACCTTAAAGTTCGCCATGGGCAGGGACATTTCCACTGGACCAGGTCACTCCAGCCGGGCCCTGAGCACTCAGCACTGCAGGGGAAGGGATGGGCAGGGGCGAGGGAATGACAAACTTCATCCCTGATGCTCCATCAGCAGCCAGGCACTTCCCAAAGAGCCGGGGAGCAGCCCCATGGCTGTGACATTTGCGATGCATTAAGTTTAAACATTTTCAATAAAGAAAAACAATCCATTCAGACTTGCTTTATGATTCATAGTAATTGCAAATAGGAGCAGTTAATATAATTGTCCAGCTGAGACCAGCAGGCTGGGAACATGTAGCAGTGAGATGTACAATCAGGGAAGGTTGGGAGGGAATTTAAGTGCAGGTTAAGCAAATGCATTACTTTAATAACACACAGAGACAGCCCTTGTAGTTATAAAGAGGATAAAATAAATATTGTACCAGAAATCTACAGAATGGGAGGTTTTATCACCAAGAACTGCCCGCTCGCTATTTACTTTCAATTTAGATTTCACAAAAGCTGCACTTGCCATGTTTTTTATGTATGGAAGACAATGACTTGAATTGACAAACGACCTTATTTCTCCATAAGTTTTATTAGGGAGCCTCAGTTTCTCAAAGAAAAATGATCACCTCCCAGCAGTCATCCTGGAGACAGAAAAAGGCGATTTTTTCTCTTTTTATTTTTTATTTCAGAAGAGGAGGACTATAATTCAAGGAGGAGATGGTGCTCCTGCTCCTCTCTGCCTTGGAGGTGGGCCAACCCCTTTGACTCCTCCAGACACAGAGGGAAGGGACCTGTTTCTCTGCAGAGGTTCTGTGTCTGAATTTCAGCCCTTCCTTTACCCCACCTCAGACATGACCTTGCTGGTGGTCTGGGAGGACAGTCCAGCTTCAGGGCACAGCTCTTGTGTGTGACCCTACTTTAGCTTTCCCAATCCTGAACATTAGAGTTTGCTCCCTTTTAAATAATTCACTTGAGCTGGTTCAGTGTGAAGCAAGTAGAGAAGAGGGGAGAGGAACGAAGAAGCTATTGAAAGACATCATCTTCATCATCATTTATCCAGCTTAACCAAACGCTGGCTCTCCAGAGAAGAGCTATAGTGCTTTATTAAAAGATATTTTTGAGGGCGACCCATTAAATTAAAATATCTTGTTCACAGACTTAACGACACAAACAGCCAAACAAAACAGAACATTGGCTCATTAGACCACTTATAAAATATTAAGGGTCTTAAAAATTAACTATTTACAGGCATCTTTCTCTTGGTGATGGGTGAGAATGAGGAGGTTCAGGCTTGAGGGAGCTACCTGCAATACAGAAAAAGAAATACTGTTGTCAAACTCCTGCCTGGCGTCCTCTGCTGTTCTGGGGGGTGATGGATTAATGCAATCAGTTAATTCTGGGGTGGCAGTGCCCGAGTGTTGTCACCTCCCCAGCCAGCTGAGTATTCCAGTGTCCCCCATCCAGGTGATGGGTTAAAAACTGCAGGATGAGACGGGCAAAAGGTATCAATCCTCCTCAAAAAACCTCACCCAAACCCAGACGAAGAGCATCTCTTTCAGGGCCCCCCAGGAGCATCCATGACAGCCCATGCTGCAGGTAAACACGCCTGTATCCACACGGATAAACACCGGGAGGAGGAGACAGGGAATGCGATTTTGAAGTCACAGAATTTAGCATAAGGAGGTAATGGGATTGCAGTGGCTTTCCAGTAAATGTCATTGCTGTAATTAGGAGAACAATTATTGTCAACCGGCAGAATTGTCCCCTATCTGTCATTTCAGCAGGAGCAGCCGGAGCCACAATTAAGCCCCGAGCGGGAGGGTCGCGGTTCCAACCCCGCTAAATGGGATCGCTGCGGGCCGGGGCTGCTGGGCACGGGGCCCGCGGGGTCCCTCCCCTCGGGAGCGTGCTGGGACAGAAACCCATTTATTACAGCACCAGCCCCACGTCCTGGGCTTGTACAGGGAAGTCTTCAAGCAACTGCTTAACTCAGAAAAAAAAATAATGTGCTGAACTGATTTACAAATTTAAGACCTGGGAGGCCAAAGCTGCCTCCTCTGCAGCAGCAGGAAGCTGGAGCAGCTCCAGGGGGAGAAGGATGCCCGGGAGATGAAGCCAGCCAGGATCACGGCCCTTATCTCCAGCTCCGTCCCCCTGCGCCCATCGCGGAGCGGAGGCTGCGCTGAGCGCGGCTGACCGCGCATCCCAAGTGCGGGGCACTGAGGAGCGAGAACGGAGCTCCCCGGAGCTTCGGAAAGGCGGAGGCTGCAGCCGCAGCCCGGAATAATCAGCATCCGCATCCCCGGGGACCCCTGATCTCCGGCTCGGCCCTGCCTTTCCCAGGACACAGCTCCCAAATCCCCCTCTTGCCGCATGCCCGAAGCGCAGGAGCTGCTGCTGCTGCAACCCAAACAGGGTCCCAGCGGGGCACAGCCCTTCCCGACTCCCTCAGGGCGTCACCACCAGCCAAGCCAAAATCGAAAAAGCCGGAAGTATCCTGCATCCGAATTTCCCAACCTGGGTAGAGAAGAGAATTCTGCACAAAAGGAAAAGGGGATGCAGCAGAGGGAAGGAACAGGGAGGCAATTATTCCACTGAAAGCATTTGCAGCATCCTTGCAGCTCGTTGTGATTAACCGTGGCCAGAGTGCTATTAGCAGCCTGGGATGATGATTAACAAGCTCTCCTAATAGCTGTTTTTAAACCTGCTTTTTAAAAAAAATAAAAAAAAAAATAAAAAAGCTGAAGCAGAGCTGGAAGGGGGTGGGGAGGCCGGGTGGTATCTCCAAGGAAACCAGAAACAAAATGGGCTTTGGCACATCGCAGAACCAGGCGGGTAATCAAAGATTACAAGCAGTTTTAATTTAAGGTTAATTATTGTTTACTCTCTGGAGCCCGCCCCATCGGAAGGCAGCAGCCGCTCTGACCTTGAGCAGCTCCCGGCGGGGCCCTCGGGCCCATTCCCCCTGGAAAGGTTCGCCAGCATCTCCCGGCGGGAGCGGGGATGGAGGGGGAGCTGCGAGAGAGGAATCGATGGCGGAGGACGGCCAGAGGAAGCCGCATCCGACGGGTGGATCCTGCCCCAGCTGCGGGCTGAAAAGCTTCATTCAGCTTTATTTAACTGGTTGCCCCAACTGCAGACACGGTTAATTAATTTTGGACTCCTATTGATTTTCCATTTGGAGGAATCACAGTGGCATTTTCGCTCAAAGCCAGCCCCGTTTTTATCAGTGAAAATGCTGCGTGGAGGCGCCTTCCCCTGCCAGGACCTTCCAGCCCCGCGGAGGAGGAGCACGGTCGGGCTCGGAGCATCCTGCCTGATGGGTGCCAGGGTTTGGGGAGCTTCTCTTGCCGAGGGCCAGGGCTGAGCAGGCGCCAGCACAGCCCCCAGCTGCTCTGGCTCCTCGTCCAGCCCAGCCACGGCTGCCCATGGGTAGGGGGGCTCAGCACCCCGAGCTCACACATCCCCCACACTTCCACCCTCCCTGGCTCCCGAAGGTGCCCAGGAGTCCAACCCAACCAGCGGAACCCAGCTCTACAAAACGCTCCTCCTCTCTCATTCCACCTTCCCCAGGCTGGATCCACCCTGCTTTTAAACACCAAGGCAGGCTGCAAAGATGGGACATTTCTCTACGTCCATCCGGGAAGATACTTTTTACCCCCAGCTCCTGTTTTGAAACTGCTGTGACAGCGCTGCTGAGGAGTGGCAGCTGAGATTAAAGATGGTGACAACTCCCCCGAGCTCTCCTCCCTTTGCTCGGAGACAGACGTATTTAATTATGATAGAAAGGAGATCCTGGTGCGTGCTGCAAATACTTAAGGTGATTTGAAGCATGAAGCTGCATAAGGTTTGTGAGATTTGAGGTTTCCAATCTGTTTGGGCTTGTTTAGACTGTTTTTGTTGTTTATTCCCTCTGTATTTTTACATGTTCTCAAGCACACGGGGATTTCAGGAGACAAGACTGAAGAAATCAGCACAGAAAGGTTTTGATAACTTAATTTTCTGTTTGATGCCATCACTGGGAGTGACGGGGGTGTGGGGTTGGATGAGGAGGAGATGGGTACCAAAGGAGGCATCACTTTTCTCCAGGAGCAGGTTCCATCCCTCTCTTCAGGATTCCTCTCTCGTGATCATCACTTCGCTGATCCTTTTGCTTTGGCCTCGTAGGGATTTGCCAAGGGCTTTGCAGCCTGGTGTGCACGGCAGACAGGGGGATGGAGAGGGTTTCCCCACCATGCTGATCCCTTGGGCTGAGGCCCAGGTGTCCTTTCCCTGCCACAAAATTTAGGATTGGCATCAGCAGCAGAGCAACAAGGACACCAATGGTCCTCCCAGTGCAACACACCCAAAACAGAGAGGGAGGTGCAGTGAAACCTCCCCTGGCAGACACAGGGACACAGAGAGAGCAGCTCCAAGGCAAGATGGACCTTGGTGAGTTTTCTGTGCCCCGACCCCACCTGGATCCCAGAGATCGAGGGCTGGCTTGGGCCCAGCCCAGGTCATGTCCTTTGGCTTCTGACCGGGGCAGGAGCTGACTGACAGCAGATTGCAGAGCTCGAGAGGAACAGCTTTAAATCCTGCCTGCTTGGGAACACTTCAGGCATTTGGAGAATATAGAACAAACGGCTTTCCAGTGTTAATATTTACCTGGGAGATCAAATGATTAAACTGTAATCTGCTCAGAACTTTTTTTCTAAGTTGCCTTTGAAAATATTTATCGCGTTTCCCTTCTGCAGCTTGACTGCCCCTGCAGAACCCCGATGCCCTCCCATCCCGAGGAGACCTGTCCAACGGCACCAGAGAACTTCAAACCAGGACAGCAAAGGATCCCCACACGGCCCCATTTCCTGCAAGAGTGAGGTCCTGGCTCCTTTGCCATCAGGGGATGCTCTGGAGCAGCGTGTGTCACCCCGAGGGCTTTGGAAAAATCACCCTCCCACTGTCACAGTGGAGATGGGACAGGTGGCCTCAGAGATGCCTTCTCTGAAAGCTGCCCAAAATATCTGCAGAGTCCTTCAGCCATAAATCCTCCCCCTTGCAGACTGATGGATGCTCTGGCTCCAGTGCTCACTTTGTCACTGCTCCACCTTCTTTTCCAAAGCTTCATTCAATTAAGGCAAACTCTCCGTGTTCACTTCACCCCACCAGGTTTTAAAATACTCAGAGAAATATAATTAGATCTTCACAACCCTCCAGCATTTCTACAGATTCATCTCCTACAGGAGATGGGCTGTTTTCCCTACAGGATCATTTCTATGGACACCCATTGTTTTTTATCCCCATTAAATATTACAAGCATCTCTTAGGATTTCTTTCATAAGGACTTACTGGGATTCCCAAGAGAGTAACTCGTATCAGTTTAAATTCTCTTACTGCAGCTCCCAGGGCAGCCCTGGAGCCTCCTACATGGGGTTTTTCTGGGAGATCTGATCCAGGTTGCTGAGATGACAGCAGCCACACAGCCTGGCTTTGCCTGAGCTGGGCATTTTGACCCAGCCAGTGAGTATTGATGAAAGAAAAAAGGTGAATATTCCCTGTTATGAAAAACAAATCCCAATTTTCAGGCAAACAAGAAGTGGTCACATATATAAACACCAGATTTGGACCAGACTAAACACCTAAAACTTGTGGCTGGAGCTGTCACATGCTGCGTGGTGTCCCCAGGTGCATCCCTGTCCTGAGCTCCTCCTGTGTGCAGGGTCAGAGGTCCTGCAGGAGTGGACATGCCCTGGCACACTGCCAGGGTGCAACACTCCCCTTGAGTGGACTCTCAAGGGCAGCCTGAAGCCCTCAAAAGAGCTCAGGGGTGGAACATTGTACCCTGCAAGGGGGACATGGACAGGAAAGGCTTGATCTGGCTGTCAGTGGCCGTGTCATTTTTGGGGGATATTATTTTCCCCCTCTCCAGCTCTCAAAGCAAGGAGCACACCCCAAACTGCAGTGGCTCAGTGGTCAAGGTGGTTACTCCTCTGCACTACAGAAAGGCAAAACATGGGGGGAAAGCTGCTATTTTGGTAAAAGCACTCACAACAGGACCTGCTTGAGGCCTGGGAAGTCAGACACAGGGGACAGGGCTGCCACAGGTACAGCCCTGGTGTGAGTGTGTCAGGCAGGCCCCAGGAGGAAAAACAGCTTGTGGGGAAGAAGGTGAGAAGGATGCCTTGGGTTTGGTGGTGGGGAGGATTTGTTTGTTTGGGGATTTAAGCAGCAGTTTTGCATCCCTGGTTGCCATGGCAGCACAGGCACTGCCTTGAGCAAGGCCAGCACTGGCCACACCCAGCAGGGCCCAACCAGCTGCCAAAACTGCAGCCCCAAAACTGCAGTCCCAAAACTGCAGCGCCAAAACTGCAGTGCCAAAACCGCAGCGCCAAAACTGCAGTGCCAAAACTGCAGCGCCAAAACTGCAGCGCCAAATCTGCAGTGCCAAAACTGCAGTGCCAAAACTGCAGCCCCAAAACTGCAGCGCCAAAACTGCAGCGCCAAAACTGCAGCGCCAAATCTGCAGTGCCAAAACTGCAGCGAGGCTCGGAGCAGANCCGATCTAGCGCCAAAACTGCAGCGCCAAATCTGCAGTGCCAAAACTGCAGCGAGGCTCGGAGCAGAGCAAGGAGCAACCCCAGGCCCTGGACCCGGGCTCAGACCCTGCCTGAGTGGGGACACACAGTCCCCACCCAGGAGCTCCTTGAGCTTCCCCTCAGCCATTGCTTCCAGTGAGGAGCTCTCTGGTCACCATCTTCCAGAAGGTTCTTGGCCATCACTTTGCAGCATCTCCTTTGGCCATGGCTCTCTGCTGGACCCAGCTGCCTCCCCCTGTGCTGCTCCACAGCCAGACCCAGCACCTCTGACACCAAGTTACAGCAGCAGCCATGGAAAATCCCCACCTTCCCACCCCCACCTGGCCGACACTCGCCCAGGAGGTGAGGCTGGCACCGCCTTTTCCCAATCCCATCCTCACCACACCATTAAGGGGCCGTTCCCTTTGCTGCCATGCAGGGCAGGGAGGGATGCCGGAGGCCAGGCTTCACACCTTCAGCACATTTCCTGGCTGCTGTTTCCCTCAGCACAGCTCCCGGTGCCTCTGTTCCCATCTCAAATTCCTGCTGTCCCTCCCTGTGCTGTGTTGAGAGCTTCTCTTTTATTGTCCTGCTTGTCTCCTCTCCACAGTGTAATTTTATCTTGTTACAGAGGCACTGGGCAGTGTTTACTTTGTTTTACTTTTGTGGTGCTTTTAATTCCAAACTCTCCTCATCTGGACAGCACTTTATCAGCCATGGGAAGCTGAAGGAAGCTATCTTTCATCCTTATCAAAATTCCTCTTCTTTCATTATCTCCAGTGCTGCTACAAAGCATCAAAAGGGCATCTTTGTTCTTGCAATCTAATATAATTCCAAATACAGCAATTCAAGCCTTTTGAGAAAGTTATGGACACAAACACATGGCCATTACCTCCCCTTCCTGCCCCAGCCCTGCAGCTGTTTTGGAGCTGCCCAGTTTTAAGGGGCGCAAAGGGGAGCAAAAGGACATTTTTAGGCTGAAGATGAGGGAAGGGGATGAGCAAGTGTAGGTTTTGAACACCTCTGGGCATGCTGTCACTCCATGGGTGTGAGAATGGCCCTGAGGCCTGGGGGGACAGCGGGCAGAGTTTTCCATGGCTGATGTGCTCAGCTGGAAGTGCCGGCCCATGGCAGATGCCAGGGAGAGGGTCCAGATGTTTCCTCCTGGCTCTGTGTGTGGCAGAGTCATTGCAGTCATTGTTGGTCTGCCCTGTGAGAAGCCGTGCAGGGCCCGGGTGGGCTGGGGGTCACCAGCAGTGACAGAGGATGCTGCTGGCCATGGCTGGCCACAGGGAGGAGGTGACAGAGCTTCCACTGCCAGATGTGACAGGGATGGAGCGAGTGGCCAAGAGAGGCAGGAGCAAAGTCGGGTGGAGCTTCTGCCTGGGAGCATTTCCTGGGTGAAGGGACCACTGAAGAGGTTTGAGGGGATTCTGGCTTGAAACCCTCCTTGCTGGGGCCCTGTCCCTCACAGTCCCACTCTCCCCAGGTCCCAGCCAAAAAGAAAACTCGAGTTTTTCTCAGCCACCAAACACTGAGAGCCAGTGCAGGATTTTCTCCACACCTCAGAACCCTGCCTGTCATCCCAGTGCCCAGTAAAACCCATGCTCTCATTGTCCCAGCCCAGACCTCACTCCTGGCTCCCTCTCTCCCCGTGCTCAGCAGAGCAGATGCCTGGAGCCCTGAAGTTCCATGTCCCAGCCCAGGGTGGCACGGGCACCCCTCCGGCCCAGCCACTCCCCCCACATTTCACTGATAACCAGGTGTGAAGGTGGAAGAGCTTTTTAAAGCTCCTGAAATTGAGGAACATGAGGGGGCTTCGATAGGTTTTGGAATAAATTGCCTATGAAAGTGCTGGGGGAAAACTATCTAGGGAAAAAAAGAGAGAAAGAGGGCGAGATAATGATATATCTAGGAAGTAGGGAAGAGGAGAGATCGGGAAGCGACTGGCTGATTGTTCCATAAGCACCTCTTAAAAGCAAACACAATAGACATGAGCAGTTTTTAAAATGACAGACAATACAATGGGAGATAATATATTTAAAACCCATATCAGTTGTTAACAGACCATAAAAACGCCGGTACATTAATCTGTGCTGTCTGTCATAGACTCATGAAGCAGCTGTGTTATTTTATAGTATCATTCCTGCGGGCTTCTCTGACACTTCCACAAATACATCTCAATTTATTTGGGTAAGAACAAACAGAAATATTGAATTCTTCTCACTCTGCTTCTGCTGCTCTTCTATTCCCACCCCCCAGCCCCAACAACTTGTGGAAGACATTTGGTACAGATTTGACAGTGAGTTTTATCTGCCAAAATGATTAGTTTAACAAAAATGCTCAGCAGACCCACGGCCATCCCACAAACTTGCTGGAGATGCTCCCACCCTTCCCTGTCCCTGTTCCAGGAGTGAGGGGGGCTCTGGCCCCCACACCACGACAAGCAAATGTTTAACATGAATTATTCCAGGCAAGGACACGTGGCAGGTTCAAAGCTCGACACAGGCTTTGGTGTGGGCCCTTCAAAGAAGAGGCGTTTCTGGTTTGGATCCCATGGGATGCTGGAGAGGAACAGCTTAAGAAGCTGCAAAGTGTCTAATGAGGGTGGAAGGAGGGCAGGAGGCAGCCTGGGGAAAAGCAGGACAGGGCTGCAAAGGGCTGGGGCTGGAGGAGCTGGGGTGGCTTTTTAAATATTGAACCCAGAGCTCTGATCTCCCTTAGGGTGTGAGCTGAGCTCTGGTCCCACCCCCAAGGGCAGCGTCACAGTGCTCTGCCTGAACCCCAAACTCGGTGTGGGGTGTTCCCAGGAAACCTGGGGGCCACTTCCAGCAGCAGCAGGAGGACAAACCTCTGCTTTGGCAGAGAAGGAAAGCACCCACCCAGCAGCTGCCATGGATGAGCAGGTACCTGGGAACTCCTCACCTCCCACTTGGATGTGGCCTCGTCAGGAGATCACTGGTCAGATCTGGGACTTTGACAAGGGATAGAGGGACAGGACACAGGGAATGGCTCCCACTGCCAGAGGGCAATGATGGGTGGGATGTGGGGAAGGAATTCCTCCCTGGGAGGGTGGGCAGGCCCTGGCACAGGGTGGCCAGAGCGGCTGTCGCTGCCCCTGGATCCCTGGCAGCCCAAGGCCAGGATGGACATTGGGGCTGGAGCAGCCTGGGATGGTGGGAGGGGTCCCCGCCATGGCAGGGGTGGAACAGGATGGGCTTTAATGACTCTTCCAGCCAAAACCATTCCAGAATTCTGTGATAGTCATGGATGAATTGCAGCCTGGGAGTTGCTCAGTCAGGCAGCTGGACAGGCTTAAGCCTTCTACTAAAAGGAAAAATAAAGAAGAAAATAAATGAAAACTAGAAAAGCAGAACGCAGCTGAGATCATGTTGTGGGGAAGCAGCACAGATCAAATCTCACCCTGGAGGGCTGAGAGCACTGACATCTTCACAGGTTATTGAAGGGACATGGCTGGGCTGGCCCAAATCACTTTGCCATGGTCAGGAGAAGCCAAACACATTTTGGGGCAGAAATTGGCATTTTGGTGATGGAGTTGCAGGTCTGTGCTCCAGCCTGCCCACCCAAGTGTGCAGGACTCATCTCCCCATGGTGCCATCCTCCCAGATCATTAGAAGAAAACAATTACTATGCAAATCTTAATGAATCAAGGCCTCAACCCACAACTGGGAACATAAATATCAAAGTGCAGCCTTCGATTGAAGGCAGAGGAAGAACTGTAATTAATTCCATCACGAACCAAGAGCCAGGCTGAGACTCACCGTGGGCAGGACAGGGATGCTGTGCCCATGCCCAATCCCAAATTGGGGTGCTGGACCCCACCCTGTCCAGACACTGCCCCTCCAGAGGACACAGCTCCACGTATCTGGATCTTGGCTTCCAGTTCTGAATTAAAAGGTTATTTGAGACTTTGCCAATTGCTTTTAATCTGGTGATGAAAGACGATGATAAATCTTAAGAGACCCAAATTAATAGAGAGGAAATTGATTTTGTAACGTGTGGACTTGTTTTATTAGACTCCTGCAGGCTGATGAGATTGGGAGGGCAGCGCTGTGGGGCCGGGTAACAGCTCGGGCAGGGCTCTGCCATCCCCATCCGAGCAGGGAGCACCACCTCCTGCACGGGCACCCCCTCCAGCCATCCCCACGTGGATCCAGGCAAACCAAACCCATCTCCTGCTCCTGCCCCACAGCACAGCCCTGCCGTGCTGCTGGTGACCGTGCAGGTGCCCAGATCCTTCCCCATCACTGCCTCACTCCATTTCCTTATTTAAAGGCTGTAGATCCTGATTCTTCTCGCCCCTCCCCAGATTACCCCCAAACCTGGAGCGTGACCTTTGAGCTGTGAAGATCTCAACTGCTGCAGTGACAGCCTTGCAATTAAGGGAGTTGGCAGCCAAAGGACCAGGCACGTCTGCTTATTAATTATAACGGCGTGGTGTCGTTCATTAAAAGCTGGAATGCGTTTCTCAGGTGAGAGGTGGAGTGCCGTGCAGCATTAGGGCTCGGGTTTGTCTGGGGAGATGGCAGAGGAGCCCAGGGATTAGGAATGACTCCATGCATTGGGCAGGAAGGAGATGAATGGCTGGAGCTCAGGGCGGGAGCGGGAGCGGGATTGAGATCCATGGGAGCAAATGGACATACACATTATTATTGCAATATAATTTGAGCAAAGTATTTTCCTAGGATCTAGAGCATTTGCTATAGTTAATTGAGATCCCGAAGTTCAGTGCCTTTCATTATTGCAGAGCTCTGGAGCGGAATGCTCTCAGCTAATGATCAGAGCAAGATGGAAAGGGCATTTAGCGGGGCTGCATAATGCAGCTGGGAGGGGGAGTGTCAACAAACACACTCTGACTCCTGTGCCTGGTGCTGCAAACCTGCAGTGGGCTGGGAACACCTTCCTGGGGTGCAAGTAGAGCTGCAGCTTGGCTTGGTGGGGTCAAGGGCTTGCATGGAGGAGCTTCCCATGTGCAGATTCCCAGAGTGGCCGAGCACCAGAGCCGTGCCAGCAGGGGTTTGCTCTCCAGGTCTTGTTTCAGGCTGCTGCCTCCCTGTCCACCTCCCTGGGAAGGAGTGGGACTGTACCCTCCAGTAGCCCTGTGGAGCCTCAGGGGCCAGCAGGACTCTCCCTGCCTCATCTTCCAGGTGCCCTTTCCAATGCATAACGACACTGCTTTCCAGGCAATGGCTCCTCTCTGCCTTTCTCCATCTCAAACTAATCTAAACTAACCACAGGAGCAGTTATCCTAATAATCTCCACCCTGCTGGAGAAATAATTGCTGCAAGTCCAGAAATAAATGCTAAAAAAGTACTGACAGAGCTCAGTAACTGCCTGAACTCACGGGATGGGAGCCCAGTGAGGGCGGCTCCAGTCCTGTGTGTGACCGTGCCCTGCCTGAAACCCACCAGGGACAAGCTGGGCGTTCTAAAAATCGTCCCAGTCCATCCCTTTCCACTGGACTAGCCCTGAACAGCCTTGGACACTTAGAGAGCTCAAAGTCACTTATTGAACCAAATGTTTCATCCTTTTCTGAGGGCTGGATGCAGCTCTCCTTGTCAGTACACGCTTGCATCGAGGAAAACCCACCTGGGTGGGCCCTGCTGGGGGGACAGCCAGGTTCTGCCCCTGCCCAGGCACACCAAGCCCAGGCTCGTGGGTCACCTTCATGCCCCTGGCATGTGTTTTACACCAAGTCCCAGGTTTGTGCCCATGGACTGACCCCACGCTTGGGGGTTCAGCAAAGCACAAACCAGAGGCTGGGCTCGAGCAATGGTGCAGCCACAGCCCCCCAGCCCTCGCCCCTCCCAGACACAAAGGGGCTGTTTTGTCACCAATCAGGCTGCAAAACCATAAAACATCAGGGGCTTGGGGAGTCTCCCCCACCTCCCAAAAAGAGTCTCCCTTGGGAAATAAGAGCCCTCAATCATTTTGATGTGTGCACCTCGGCGCCTGTCATCCGTCCCACTCCACCTGTGCACAGCAGGCTTCGCTTTTCATTAGAAATAAAAATAACCCTTGTCAGAAGGTGTTGTGGGTTTTTTCCGCGGTTGAACGCGGAGACGGCAGATGAGTGTCGGCTGAGCCGGGGCCCCCTGGCAAGGCTGGAAGCTGGAGAATTTCTCTGGAGTTTTTCTAGGTTTAGCGAGGTGGAAAATAGACAAGGAGAACACAAAAGCAAAGGCCGTCACTCAGGGTAACTTTATCTCGAATTAATCCTGCCAAACTGTGGCAGCAAAGGAAGGGCTGGGAGGGGAAGGGAAAAATAAAATCAAATGTAATTTGGAGGAAGTTCTAATCAAAAGGCATTTTTTTCCAATGGCCAGGGCGTCTGGCAGCTCCAGCCCTCTGGCCCTGGGTGCCAAATTCTGGATTTTTTTCCCACCTGCTCAGCACAAGGCCAGGGTGGTGCCCGGCACATCACAGCACCCGTGAGCAAGGGGTGCACCAGCCAGTCCAAGGCTTTCACCAGCAAGAACACAGCTCCAGTTTCTTATTGGAACCGAGGGTTGGGTGGGGTGGAGGATCAGCCCAAAAATGCAGGGGTTATGCAAGGCTGGACGTGCTGGGGGTCGAGGGGTGACAGTACCCACAGCTTGGGAGGGAAAAGGGTGTCAGAGAGACCTGTGGGGACCTGGAGCTGGGGATTTACTTGGGAGCTTGGAATACGCAGAGGACTGAGTCTCACTTCTCTTTCCTGTACCATTCTGCTCTTTGGGAATTTGTAGTTTTAAAGCAACCAAGAGAAATACTTCGGGATGCTTTGGCACCAGGTTGCACCCTGGGGATCTCCCATTGCTCTCCTCCTTTTACCATCACTCTACTTGCCACCAATGCTTTTATTTTATTTATTTCCCCTCTCAGCTTTTTCCAAACACCTTCACACGGTTGCTATAGCACCTCCTGTGCCAGAAATGTCCTCCTTGCCCACAAATCTGAGTGATTTCAACCCAAAAGAGTTTGGGGGCTGCTCAGTCAGGGCAGCCAGGGGCCCCTGGCTTAGGGGTGCAGTTTGTAGTTCTGGAGCCATCAACCCCTCTCCCAGTGCCTATTTCTAGCTAAATAGTTTCTCACTGGAAAATAAAACAACCTCCTGATTGCTGCAAAAGAAAAACTACGCATCTGCCTGGGGTTAGCAAGGTGTTATTTTAAGGCAGATCTATTTTAAGGCGGTGCCAGGGGAAGTGAGGCAGAGTACGTGTGTTTACATGGGGAGCCGGGGGGAACCTGTGCCATTGTCTCTCAGAAACGCCTTGTTCCCACGCTTTTTACCCCTGATCCCCCACATCAGACCAGGGCTGAGAGCTCTCCCTGCTGCTCCCCCATGGGCAAACTGGGAGCAGTGTGCTGGGCAGTGGGTGCAGAGCGAGGGTGGCTCAGCCCTGAGCCGCGGCTCTCCCCGTGCAGGGTGACACTGCTGGCAGTGCCCATGGCAGTGCCAGGGAAGGGTGACATCCCCACCCCAGCCAGGAGGGAAGTGAGCCTTCAATGCCATGGTTATTATCAGGCAACACCAGGGAAGGAGAGAACTGCAAAATAAACTCCATCAAAACCCCTTCCCGTTCTTATTTCCCTCTGTCTTAGCCTGATTTCCCAGGAGGTTCGAGGCGATCCCAGGGTGGGGAGTGGTGCAGGGCAGCACCTGCGCATCCCCTGTCCACTGCCAGGGGGTACAGGGGTGCAGGGACACATCTGGCAGGCGTGGGGCTGCTCAGCCCTAACACATCTGGACAGATGAGCTCGGTCTGGCAGAGCTCATCAGACGGGGAGCAGGCAGGGCCTCCGCAGCATTAACCCTGTGGGTGCTGTGAGGAGAAGCTCAGCTGGGGAAAAATCAGCAAATCCCAGGGGTGGCTCTGCTCTGGCTCCTCATGTCCAGCCTGGCTGGGTGACCCTGGAGATGGGCCGGGCTGTGCACCCCCTCCCTGAGCACCCTGCACCTCTGGCAGGGGGTTACAATCACACCCCAGCAGAGGCTGAAAAGCCATGCAGGCAGTACGGACAAATGGACAATGTGCCTTCGGAGCTGCTCCCAGAGCCTCTGGCATGGCCGTAGGAAAATCAGCCAAGCCATTTGGCAAGCATCCAGGTGGCAACGTGGAGCTGGAAAGGGGCTCAAAACTCGAAAGATTTACGGCCACCCTGCACTCTGAAACCCTTTTACATGATTAGAGCGATGGCCGCAGGCCGGGTGCTGGGGAGGAGCAGGACTGCTTGTACCCAGTGTGCAGCCATGGGGCTTCCAAGACCATTCCAGACAAAGGGGGAAACAGACTGAAACCTCTGCAGGTGTCTGGAGGCTCACATGTGCCAGAGAGAGCATCCTATGTGCCTCTGATGGCATCCAGGTGTAAATTTGCACACCACTACATCCAGGGGTATTGGTGTGACTGGTACCTGGTGGGTGCTGGGAGCGCAGGGAGAAGATCCTGGTGTCAGGGGGCACCTGTGTCCCTGGGACTGGTACCTGGTGGGTGCTGGGAGCACACCCAGCACAGCCCCACGTCAGGATGCACACAGGCACTGTGACATCCCACATACAAACCTGTGTCATGCACAGCGTGCCCAAGGGTCAGGGCTGGCATGTCCCAGCGATCCCACAGAGATGTTTCCTCTGAGGTTATCTACAGGTCACTTCCCAGCGTTAGCAGAGAAGAAAGACAATTTTTTTCCTGCCCAGTGACCAGGCTGAACTTCCCAAGCTGCTCGAGCGCCTGTGCGTGAAAACTTCAGCTCATTAATTAAGCCCAGAAAATTAGAAACTGGCCTAAATATAGCGGCCCAATGAGACTGAAAAACGAAAGGAAAACATCCTTCCAACTGCTTCGCCCGCCCACCCGCCTGCGCTGGCAGGGAAATAAAAGACAGAAATTCCCTTTTAAACTCTGCTTCCCCCATGCACAAGCAAAGCGTCAGGACCCGCGCGGGGGAGAAATTCAATTAGAAAAAGAGCTGTTTGCAGAGAGGTTGGTCCTGTCTCCCATCCTGCAGCTCTCTGGGACACAGAAACTTCCTCCAGGATGGGGAAACCTTCACTTCACTGTTCATCAGTTCCCAGGGCTTGAGCAAGGAAGGAAGGAAGGAAGACGGGAGGAAGGAAGGAAGGAATATAAATATATAAATTTATCTCTTCCTCCCCAAGGGCTGGCAGAGCATTAAAAACTCATTTGTTTGGCACAGGGATCACGGACTCCCATATGGCACATCTCATTCAGCCTTTGTAGACTGTTTCCTATTTTATATTCTGGATAGTTTAACCCACTTCAAACAAAAGCTTCTCTCCCTGCCCCAAGCACAGCGATTCCCCACCGCGCTCTCACACTCCAGCAGGCCACAGACCTGCAAGGCGGAATCCCGAGGATCAGAGCTGGATGTTTTTAGCCGTAGGATCATGTTTCAGGTCACAGATCCTACAGGACATGTGCACACACACACATTTCCTCTGCACGGACTTCTCCCTAACCAGGCGCCAGCTTCATCAGGGGGCTCTGCTGGACCTCAGGCGCTGGAGGTGGTGGAGCACCTTTGCTCCTGCCCATAGACAGCCTGAGCCAGCTGCCACCCCCGGAGGTGCCATCGCTCTGCCCTCGGTGCCTGAGCCCGGCCCTGCTCAGCCCGGTGAGGGCAGAGCCAGCAGAGCAGCCAGGATGGAGAGCGGCAGGCGGACTCCCCGCCCCTGGGATACAGCTGCTATGGTAATGAGGGCTGGGTAAACACCAGGCAGCCATCGGCCACGATGCCCCGGCTGAGGGACTAAAGCAAAAGTGGTGACGAGCTGCGTGCCACCCATAAACCCGGCAGGGGGGTCTGGGCACCGGGGCTGGAGTGAGTCAGCTCGGCCACAGCAACACCTGAGTGCCTCAATTAGCAGCAGCTCCTGAAGAAGGCGAAATGACTAATGACTAATCTCCCCGCACCGTTCCAAGCAGTTTTGTTCCCATTTCATTCAGACAAAAAGCCTCTGCTGCCTGCTCCGGCTGGGGAGGAGCGAGTCTAATGAGGAGTGAGTGCAATTCCCGCAGCAGCAGGAGAGGGGGTGGCTCCTGCTCCCGCTGAGCTGCCCAAAGGGGGGATTTCGGTGGCAGCTCGTGGGGTGGCCGGGTTGGACGGGGTTTGGAGCAACCTGGTCTGGTGGAAGTGTCCCTGCCTGCGGCAGGGGGTTGGAACGAGAGGATCCTTAGGGTCACTTCCAACACAAACCGTTCTGTGATTCCAGAACCCCGAGCACAGGGGAGGAGGAATGGGGCCGTGCTGGACCTTGGGGTGCGGTGGGGAAAGGGACTTAGGACTGATTTGGCTCAGTCCTGCAGGGATCCTTCTGTGTAGAGCTGGGGAAAGTGAGCATGGCTTTGGAACAAGCCCAGGGGAAGCAAGAAGAAGGTGAGGATAAAGCACCGGGTCCAGCTGGTGGTTGGGAAGTCCCCCTGGGAGGTCCCCCCACCGTGCCGTGGCTCCTCATCAGCTCTGGCTCATGATGGGGAAAGCCAAACCCCAGCTTGGGTGAGTTTGGACCTTCCATATGGAGTGGGTTACATCTGCGGCGAGGCTGTTCGCAGCATCCCACACAGCTTTTCCTTATTTAGCCCAATCCATATTTATCCCACAGTCTCCTCTCCCCACACCAAAACCGATCTCAACCCAGCTACCACGGCGCAGAGGGCGAGCCGCAGCCCCCCTGAGCAGCTGGGCTGGGAACGTCCCTGCTGGGAGTGACCCCGGAGGGGCAGCAGCTGCTGGGTGATTTCCCCAGGAGAGCAATTCCCGAGGGTGACAAGTTACTGACGGCACTGGGCATGAGGATGCTCCTGCCTTCATCCACAGCACCCACGCCAGCACCCAGCCGGGCTGCAAACCAAAGAGCTGTTTTAGGCTCCAAAGCTCAGAAGATTCATCAGGATTTTATAGCTTTTGCTCTGCAGTTACGAAACGGTGACCACAAGCCAAATACCTCTGTCCTTTACCTTCCCGCAACACCGATGACTTTGGTGCAATAGAGAGCAAACCTCAGCCTGTCATTTTTCACTGCACAGACAGAACTCAGCCCATAATGTTCTTGATAAAGCAAAGTACCAATGACACAGCTGAAAAACATCAGCGGAGCAAAGAGCGGAGAAAACTTCCCTGGGCTTCCATATGGCATCGCTCCATTTTGGATCGCGTTATTATTATATTTCATCCAGCTTTAGCCGCTTTCTGTGTTATCTGACGCGGGGAAAATGTTGATGGGAGGACTCCGGTGCAGACACTTGGATTTCTCTCCCACCGGTGCCTGCCACATTTGTATTCTCCCCAGGACTGCGCCGTTTTCAAAATGTTTTGTTAAGTTAATTTGTATCCGCAGCCACTTGTGAATTTTTCAGCTTATTTGATCTGTAACTGAACTAACATGAAGAGTAACTATTGTTCTGCAGGAGCAGACGGTGCCGAAGTGTGACTTACGTGCGTGCCTGTCTTCTAAGCCCGGGTGAAGTCCCCGGGCCCCAGCAGTGCCGCTGGCAGCCAGCCCGGGGCTGGCCCTGCGTCCCTGCGCTGCTCCGGCCCCGGCACCGCCAGCCCAAAAACGCCTCCCCGGGAGGCATCTGGCTCCATGGCACACGGCCCCAGGTGTGTGACTGTGCCTCGGACACGTCCCGGCAGTCTCACGGAGAGAGAAGGGAAGGGCAGGATTGCCGGAGCCGCGGCCGCGCGTGGCACAACCCGGGGCCGCAGAAGGTGTCCCTGCCCACGGCAGGGAATCAGAGGGCTTCTATGGGCTCTTCTAACCCAAACCATTCCGGATTCTACGGTTCTCCGTGGGGCGCTGAGCCTCCCAGGGCAGCCCCTGCCTCCGTTTGCTGTAACACCGGAGAACTGTTTCTATTTCCCGTACCAGCTTTGGCAATTGGGTTGCGTTTGGGCAGCGCCCAGGCCGGGCTCCCTCCGCGTCTGTGCTCCTGCAGGAACTCACTCCTCGCTGGTTTTCTGTGGGAAACAATGTGTTAAGGGCTTGGGAGCCAGGCGAGAGCACAAAGCCGGAGCGAGAGCTCCTGATGGTGAGCTCGGCTTTACCCGTCCTGCTGCTCCTTCAGCCTCGCTGTCTTGGTGCTGCTGCTGCCTGGGAGCCAGGATCCAGTGGGATGACAGCAACGGAGAACTTCTCCGTAGGTTCCACCAGGAGACAAGTTTCTGCCTCACAAATAGCCCAGGCTCAGAAAGGAATACACTTTTTGAAGTGGTTTCTCAGCTTCTGCTGAGACCTCCCAGAGGTGATGGACAAGGTCAGGGCTCCTTCTGACCAGCCAAAACCTTCTGGTGAGATGAAAGGAGATGGAAATCGAGCAGGTCTGTACCTGTTTGGCAGCAGTTCCCAGCCTCGGCACGGGGTCAGGGCCAGGATCAGGTTCGTGGGTTGGCACCAGCCCGGCCGGGATCGATCGCGCCCCACGCCTGGGCTGGGCTGGCACCGTTGGCTAAGAGCTGAATTCAAACACCATCAAGGGAGATCAATAGCTTTGTCACAGCCCACCAGTGACTGTGTCTGGGCACAGCGGCTGCAGCTCAGATTCACTCTTCACACAGCTTTTAAACGGATTAAAACCCGGCAGAAACAAAAAAGGGTTGGAGAAGAAGTTGGGAGTAAAGCTGGCTCCAGCACAAGCCTCAGGTGTCAAGGTCAAGCCCAAACCATTTATTCCTTTGGGCGATAGGAAGTGTGTGTTGGATTTCCAGGATAACAACGTTAAAATGTCTTATTACACTGGGCAAGGCTCACAAAATGTGTCTGCAGGGCCTGGATCACATCTGGGGTAGGACATGAATGGGCTGGGAGCAGCCTGGGGCAGTGGAAAGGGGTCCCTGTCCAGGGCAGGACTGGGACAAGATGACATTTAGGGTTCCTCCAGCCCAAACCATTCCATGATTCCATGAGCATTCCACACTGCAGGAGCACTGCAGAAGCTTCTCTGCACCAACCACTGCCGGGCTTGTGAGAAGATGTTGTCATCTGCTTTAGCAGATTGGTAAAAAAACCCAACCCAGGCAGGATTTGGGGCACATCTCCACAGGCTCCACGTGCACCTGAAAACTCACCCATTAGTCATGAGGCCAGGCAGGAATTGCGCATCCCTGCAGTCATTCACGGCTTTATGGCAAGTCATGAGATATTTGGTATTTTCCTTCGAGCAAACAAAAGCAGATGATTAAGGAAGAGGCGCAGCTTGCTCGCTTTCAGGAGGAAGACAGCTTGCAAAATGCAACTCTCAGAGCTTCAATAAAACTCCAGAAAGCAAATAAACAGCCTGGCTGAGAGGAGAGCGCTCCCAGTTTCCTGAGTCTTAAGCCAAAATTGGGATTTTGGGGGGAAGGATGGGGATTACCTCCTGCAAAACTGGCACCAGTGAAATGTCAGGAGAGCATGGACGCTGAAATGCCAGGACAAATACATGTCACAGCCCCAGCTTGACCTTTCAGGCTATACAGACACCAGAAACTTCCAAAGCTTTGAGTGGAAAACCATCTACGAATGGGAAACCAAAAAGAAAGCAACCGAGTTTCATCTTTCTTCTAATTTTATTTTACTTTTTTTGTTATTATTTTCATTTTCAAAGCCTTTTTTGCCTAAGGCAATGTGTTTATACAAATTGCCTCACTCTCACGAGAAAATAATAAAAAAATAGAACTATATGCAGATGGAAAAATATTCTGTCAGAAATTTCCTGGCCACCTCTCCATTTCATGCCAACGCTCTAAGGGGCTATAAATGACTGTAGAGCAGCAAATTTGGCTACTGAGATTTTGAACCATGGTGTAGCAGCTCTCTACGCACAGGATTTAAAACTCCCCACTTATTTTACACTTTTCTACACAATATCTCTCCACTATAAAATATACATGGAAACATTGATCGCTCTAGCGATCAAATATCTCCCCCTTCAAAAATACAGCCCATCCAGAAATGCAAGCATCCAAATTAAGAATGCGTTGGAGAGTGGAATTGCAAATGAATCAATTCCTTCCTCCAAAAAATAATAAAAAAATAAATATCCAGTCAAGCAAGACCAGAATGGGCTGGTTAATAATTGATATTTACATTTCTCCCGTGTCTGATCAAAGGATTTGATTGCATGACAAATGAGGAAATTACTGTAAAATATTATACATCCATTAAGAACACAGATGCAGCAGATAGGACGTGGAGCCCTGGTGATGCGCGGGCCCTGCGGAAAGGGCTGGGCTGCCGGGGAAAGCGGGTATTTTCCGGATGTGGGAGAGAGTCAGGGACTGATCCCTGGTCTAGGAGATGGGAAAAGGGGCAGGGTCCGGGACCCTCCCAGGAGAGGAGAAGATGGGGCTGGGCCCCACAGCAGCGTGGTGGGCACCCTGGGGCTCCAGTGGATCTCTGTGGGATTCTGTGGATCTCTAGGGTTCCAGTCCTTGCAAAAGACCTTTTCTCACAGAGGAAAATCGGTTTTAAAATCCAGGTGAAGGTTCCCGGTGCTGCCTCGCACCCTCCTGCCTGCAGCGGGGGCAGTGCTGGGTGCTGGTGGCGTTTCCCGGGCGTATCTGGGAAAACAGAGCAGCTTTACTGCCCGCGGTTCCTTTCCAAGGCTGCAGCAGCAGCAACTTCTTGGCTTTTGGCTCTGGTCATGCAGAAAAACGAGCGAAACCCCAATCGATGCCGCTGCCCCGAGGCCGTGCAGTGGAGCGGCTCCTCGCAGCCCTGGGCAGAGAAACGTTCCCACATTTCTGCGGGATGTCCCGGGAGCAGCCAGAGCCCGGCTGGCGCCCGGTCCGTGCGCGGAGCCGCAGGGGGACCAGGGCGGCCCTGGGGCAGCAGTGGGGGAGCGGCTGCTCGCCCTCGCAGCCGGGCCCCCGCAGGCTCTGCAGCCCCGGAAAAGGAAACCGAGGGCAAAATCGTCCCTCCAAGCATTGCTGCGAATACATCAAACACGGCAAATGGGAAGAATTTCATGTTAAACACACATAATATTCAATATTAACGATGGGAGGTGGGGCGAACGGGAAGAATTTGCTGAACACTGGACTGTGTCAAAGACGGGGGCTGCAGTGGGTGAATTAAATGCGGTGACCCCCCCTCGATGTCCCGGGAGGATCCCCGAGGATCCCCCGGCCCCCCCCGGCCCCC
>VYXF01007238.1:326837-347026 GCA_013397295.1 Polioptila caerulea
CTGGGTGCTGCTCGGCGGCATCGGCGGTGGCTCCTCCACCTCCCGGCTGCGGGCGGGTTGAGGTGCTCCGGTATCGGAGCCGGTGCCGCTCCCGGAGCAGCAGCGCCGGGATGCGGGTGTCGGAGGAGCCATCGGAGCGTTCCTCTGTGCGATACCGCATTCTGGGGACACGGCTGTGTCCCCCCGGGACGCTACCTGCTCCCCCACACAGACACCGGGGGTGCCTTTTCCTCCCACCGCCCCTGCGCCCCTCAGCAGGTGGGTTTTGTCCCGCTGTCATCGCGTTTTGTCCCCCATCATGGCGTGGCTCAGTGACAGCTGCGAGGAAGGGACGCCCCAAAACCGCCCAGGTCCCCATGCTGGGGCGACCTCTCCCCTGTGCTGGGGGGCTTACACAGATCCTTCCCCTTTGACAAGGGGGAATCGGGCTCTGGGACAGCCCAGGAGTCACGGAGGGACAGCCATGGGGTGACAGCAGGTGGTGTTTTCCATCTGCCCTCGGGGATTTCAGCTGAAATCTCAAGCTCGGGATCATCCCGCAGCAGGCAAGAGCTGGCCTCTGAGCCTCCGTGTCACCGAGCCAAAATTTGTCTCAATGAGGGTGAACCCCCCCACCCCTTCAATAAGAGTAATGATTAATAATTGTGCTTCCCCGGGAGAATCCCATTCCAGTCCCTCCTGGGCAGGCAAATGGTGCGAATGTGGGATAAGGGGAACGCTGCGGGTGTAGGGGTGACACCCGTGGGAGCGCTGCTGGGCTCTGCAGGGTGGATTCTGGACTCTCTGGGGGCAGGGGACATCTCTGCTCTTGGCGTGTTCACCCTCTCCAAGTCCCGGGAGGCTTTGCTCGCACAAAAGCACTCCCTGCAGGTGGGAGGAAAAAGCGGTTTTGACTGGGGGGTTTCAGCCCTTCCTCCGAACGGGAACACCCTGCGGAGTGAGGGGAGTGTGCCTGGAGTGCCGCCCGTTCCCTCCCCAGCCCAGCCCCCGGAGATTTGCATGGATGTTCCCCGCCGCACTCCTGCTCCTGCCTGCGGCTCCGGGCTGCCAGCGCTGAGCGCAGCTCGGCTTGGCCAGGACTAAATACTGAGGATTTATAGAATTTTCTCCTATAAATCGTGATTTGGGGGTTGTGTACCTGTGCCTGGCTACGGGAGCTGTCTGTGTAACCTGAAGGGGGTCTGGCTGTGGGGGATTGGGCTGCTCGTCCCCGTGAGAGCTCCCAGTGAGGGAAACGCAGTTGGACCTGGGTGCTGGGCACGAAGGCTGTTGGGTTCAGCAGTGCAGGGCGTGTGCTGATGGGAGGACCCTTCTGCCTTCCCCAGGGGGAAGATACCCCCCTCTGCATGCCCAGCAGTGGGAAAGCTGTTAATTGTTCCCTGCCAGATTGATTTATAAATTAACAGGTTTGCTGGCGCTCTCCTCCTCCTTCCTGTGCGTGGTAAAGACCCATATTTCAAATGGGAAAAAGTCATAAATGCTTTGAGTAATGCAAGAGGAGCTTCCAGCTGAAGCTGTGCCACCAAGGGCCGTGGGGGGAGAGGGGTCCCCAGCAGCAGAGCCATTCGTACTCTTGTCCGTGGGGCCGTGGAGGTGACGGGCAGGAGGTCCTCGGGTCCTTTTGTGGTCATCTTCTGGCACTGGCCTCACTGGCAGGACGGGGTTGGGCCCTTTGTGCCCCCCGTGTCTCTGTCCCCCTGTTCCCTGGTGCTCAGTGCGTTGATAAATGTAGGTTTGGTAAATAAAGCCCCGTCCTGGGGCGTCCCTTTCCTCTGGTCCTGAGGGGAGCAGGTTTGCTCTGCCTTTCTCTGGATGCTGAGGAGTAGCCAGTGTGACATCTTCCCTGAGCAGAATACGGAAAATGCATCTCTGCTCTGTCTCCAGGAGTGCGGATTCCTGTTAGACCCTTGATTCTGCTGCTGCCTTCGGAACAGAGGTGGGAATGAGGGTGGAGAGACAGCTGAGGTCCACGATGATGTGGCCACACACCAGGGAAACTGAGGCAGGAGCAGGGTGGAGTTTGTGGCTCCTCAGAGCACCGGAGCAGCTCCCAAGGGCTTGGGCCATTCTGAGGGACCCCAGAGCTGACTTTGAGGGGGACCCGAGGCTGCTCTGAGTTCTGGGGATCCCTCCCGGGGAAGGTCCCCCAGCTGGCACGGGGCAGCCCGGTCCAGCTGCTCTCCCGAGCAGAGTTACTCCGGGTAGCTCAGGTAGGGGCCGGGGCCGTGGGTGCGCCGGGGCCGTGGGTGCGCTGCCCCCGTGGCGCGGGGCCGTGGGTGCGCTGCCCCCGTGGCGCGGGGCCGTGGGTGCGCTGCCCCCGTGGCGCGGGGCCGTGGGTGCGCTGCCCCCGTGGCGCGGGGCCGTGGGTGCGCTGCCCCCGTGGCGCGGGGCCGTGGGTGCGCTGCCCCCGTGGCGCGGGGCCGTGGGTGCGCTGCCCCCGTGGCGCGGGGCCGTGGGTGCGCTGCCCCCGTGGCGCTGGGCTGCGTGGGCCGAGCTGTGGCCCGCGGGCTGCGCCTGAACTCGCTCTGCTCCCGCCTCAGACAGCTTCGCGTTCGCGTCGCGGAGATAAAATTGCGAGTGTAGGAACCCCAGATAAAGTGAAGCCAGATCTACCCGAGTCAGTGTGGGCAGTGCGAGCGTGTGGTAAGGAGAGAGGTTACTCTGTTGCATTAAAAAGATGCTGCTAAGTCGTTTAATCCACAGTTGCTGAACTTCGAGCTTTAAATTCTTCTTATATGAGTTGATAAGAACATGCATATTATTCAGAACTCTCTCCTCAAAAAAAGGAAAATCTGTAGATGACTTCTGTTAAATATCATTGCTTCAATAGTGTGAAAAATGTGCCTGACTTGTACTCCAAATAATGCCCTCCCTTGGCCCGGCTCCCTCCAGCCGTGGAGCTCTTTGCTTCCTGCCGAGGATGGTGGGAATGGGGTCAGGAGCTGGGGGCTTTGCTCTGGCCTGGTGTCTCTGGGCAGAACCCCCGGGACATATGTTTTATTTTTTTTAATATTTGCAAATGGAAGGAGCCAGCCAGGCTGGGCAGCTTCTGGCTATGTCAGTATTGCTTTTTAAAAATTGTGGTCGATTTTAAACCCGTGAGCCCTGAAGTAGTAACGCTCGGACCAGCTTCCTTTCTGCGAAGTTTATTACACAATAAGCTGGAACAATCTGCAGGCTCTGTTTGTTAGAGCTTTCTTTTTACTCTTGTCCTCTCTTTCTGATTATTTTCTTTATAACTTGACCAATTTTTTCTTTTCCTTGACATCAGCCTAGGAAACTGGAAATTGTCTTTTATTTTCCCCCATCTTTCAACTCATAAACCCTCTAGAGTTCTGGGTCTGATCCAACATAATTCTTTTGGACTTTTAATTTTTTTTCCTAGCTTGGGTATCATTGTCTTGCCTTGGTAATTTATCGAGCTTGGCGTTCCCGTTGCAAAGGCTGCCTGTGCTGTCGGATTATTTGCTCATCGAACAAGCCCGTGCCGAGCTGCGTGTCCTGCACACAGAGGGCCGTGTGCCCCTGCAGCCCCAGCATCCTCCCAAAAAAGAGGAATTTTCAGAGCCACGTTGCCTTCTTGACATCACTCCATAAGGAGATGGTTGGGCGGTGTGGGTTTCTTTGAACTTTATTTGTTATTTTTTTATAATCTGCGAAGCCTCTTGGCTGCCGGCCTGCCAGCAGCTCCCACGCTGGTGTGGGAGCAGCCCGGGGAGGAGGCAGGGGTGCTGCCCTGCAGGGGATGGGGATGGGGATGGGGATGGGGATGGGGATGTGTCTCCCCTGGGATGCCCAGGGGTGAGGAGGAAGCACGAGCAGGGTGAAGGAGCATGGCACGGGCTGTGCACACACCTGGAGGCACAGCCCCGCGCTGTTCGGGGATGCTCTTCTGCCCCTGGAGCCAAAGGAATCAGGAGGCTNTGCTGCCCTGCAGGGGATGGGGATGGGGATGTATCTCCCCTGGGATGCCCAGGGGTGAGGAGGAAGCACGAGCAGGGTGAAGGAGCATGGCACGGGCTGTGCACACACCTGGAGGCACAGCCCCGCGCTGTTCGGGGATGCTCTTCTGCCCCTGGAGCCAAAGGAATCAGGAGGCTGAGGCAGCTCAGCTCCTGGGAAAGGGGGACACACCAGGACCCAACCCAAAGCTGGGATTTCTCCCTCTTCCTGGGACTTGCTGGCCCCGCAGGGGCTTCTGTCCCTGCCCCAGGGGAGTGAGGCTTCACCATATCCTGGTCCTGCCATCCTGCTGTGAGCCTGGGGACTGGAGCCTCACCTGGGCTTGTGCATCATGGGTCTGGAAAGCTTTGGGAATGGCCTTTGCACAGCTCCTGGTGCAGCAGGCGGGATCTGGGAGCCCTGCTGTGTGGGCAGGCCAGCCCTGAGCGAGATGGCATTTTAGCATTCCTGTTTTCCATGCATTACTATCACTCGGGCTGATGCAGTGTGTTGTTGTACAACCAGGATCCATCAGAACCTCCATGCTCTAGTTCCCTGGCAACATTTGCACAAAATAAGAGCTGCTCTAGATTAGACAGCAGATATTAGTTTGTCTAAACAGGTTTAAAAACCTATCAAATTAAACTCGGCCAGGCAACTCGTACAATGTGTACACCTAAATTGGTTTAACATTTGCATAAATCAGATTAAATCGGGGCTGTGGGATGGTTTGGGTTGGGAAGCCTGTGGCTGTTTGTGCCCAGCTTCTGGAGTTCTCCACTCCTGCTGCCGTGTCAGGGTTGTTTCTGCCCAGCAGCAGCTGAATCCCTTGTTTTCAGCCCCATTTCATAGGTGAGTGCTCTGTCAGTGCTGGTTTACACCAGACTGGGGGTTGCAGTTTGACTGTGACTTCTGAGCAACTGGGATGTCCCCACCCAACCCAGGGACATGATGTGCAAGATGTGGCAGGTCCTGCAGGGGCTTTGCAAAAAGGGTCTCTCTCTCTGCAGGAGGATTTTGAATCCAGTTGGGGTTTGAGGAGTGAGGGGTTCACAGGTGGATCTGAGCCTGGGGAGCTCCATGCCCGGGGTCCTGCCTCTCCTGCTGCCGTCTCTCACCCCAGTCTTGGGGTGTCTTGGGCATGGTCTGCAGGGGTGTCGTGGTGGGGGTGCCTCACGTGTCCTCTTCAGAGCACGGAGCCTCCTCTGGTCAGCCTGTTCAGCAGCACAAGGGGTAAAAACTGCTCTGCTCAGGCTGCGGGGCCGATTCGCTGTCCTGTGCTTGCTGCTGGGCTCCAGGCAGGTTTACACATCAGCAGGGGATGAGCTGAGGTACACCAGATCCAAACTTCACAGTCAAGATCCACCAGATCCTCACTCCAGAAAGGCCCTCACTTCACCTAAGGCTGTTTCAGGATCTTCCCCTGCTTTCCCCTCTCCCTGTGGGCAGTGGTACAGGCGGTGCTGTGGAACCACACGGGGTAACCTCGTGCTCTGGGTGCAGAAGGCACAAAGCTGGGGGCAAAGTGCTCTCCATCTCCCTTGCACGGAGCAGCCAGCTGGGGTGGCACGTAGTGAGCTTGGGAGGGATGGCGTGGTGCGTGTGGCTTCTCGAACTGCGATGATCCCATCCTGGGAAAACAGCTGCCTTGTCAGGAATTCAGTGCTTTGTCTCTTTGTGGTGCTGGAGTTGAATCTCACTACCTTCCCCTCTGATCTGTTTTTTAATTGTTTTCTTCGTGGTGTCCCTGTATCCAAATCAGCGTTGTGAGTAAATCTGCAGCTGATTTAAGTCTGAAAGCTCTTTTCCTTGAAAGTCTTGATCGTGCTTCCCTCCATTTTGCTATTGTGATCCAGCAGCGATGGACAGACCTTCTGCTTCCGTGCTGCACACGCGTGTGTGCGTGCAGCAAAATCTGCAGGAATTCAGGATTTTGGTATTTTTTAAAGCTAATCGTCAGCTCTGACATCATCAAGTGTTTGTTCTGGTTCCTGTGAATCACAGATGGGTGCTGCTGCTCCGGGCTTGCACTGCTCAAGGTTTCCCTCCTGCTGCGTCTCTCCTTTGTTTCCCGAGGTGCTGCTGCTCGCTGGCAGCGGCTTCAGCTCTTTCCCTCCCCTGGCTGCAGAGGGTGGCTGGAAGCTGAGCAGCAGTTTCCACTCAGCACGTGGAGTTCCCGTGTCCAGCACAGTCAGGATCTGTGGGAAGCAAAGGTGATGGGCAGGGCTGGGACGAGGTGATCTTTAGGGTCTCTTCTGACCCAAACCATCCCACAGTTTTGTTTCTCAGGGTGCTGTGGTGTTTACCTACAACTTGTTGTGCCTTGGGATTGTTGCTGTCCCCTCCAGGCTGGTGCACCCAGGACAGGGGCCGAGCACTGCAGCCAGGTACCCACAGGTCCCCTGGGAGCAGGCAGGGTGCTGGCTCCTGGCCAGGTGGGACCTGCTCGACCTGGACATCCTGCAAAGGGCAGGGGATGCTCTGGAGACCCAGAGGCACTGGGGCAGGGTTGATGCAGAGGGCTGGGTAGCCAGTGCAAAGCAGTTGAGGAACCAGCTGGTGTTTCTGTGCCCTGGCCCTGGTGTGGGGTGGCCAGCAGTGGAGCTCAGTGGCATTTTGTGCTGGGCCATCACGTGCCACAGCACAGAACCTCCCAGCCATGTCCTTCCCTCCAAGTCGCCATTTTATTTTTCTTAAACGTTTATGTATAACCGTACACTAACCTATAAAAATTAGTTTAGGATGGCTGCCAAGAAAATCTCTGCGGTGCCTTGTGGGTAACTCCCTGTGAATTACCATAAAAGCTGTAGTGTGAGGCTGCGGTGGCAGTTGTGAGGATGCCAGTCATCATGCTCTGTATTTAAAATTCAGATGAATGTGTAATGCCTCCGTGGCTGGATTGCAGCAGCTCGGAGCATTCCCGGTGTCCCTGCCCTGCACGCTCTGCACCCGCTCTGGATTTTTAATGATCCTCTTACGTTCTTCCAGTGTTTTGCTTGATTGTAAAATGCAACAGGTAGCAAATTGTGGGTGAGCCATGCTGGGATGGAGAGTGGTTTCTGATAGCTTCCTCCCTGGAGGGACCAACCACCTGCTTCCACTGAGCCAGTGGCAATATTTCACTTCAGGGAAAAGCCACTCTGTAACCCTTCCCCTCCACATCCTGCCCGAGGCGTGTCCCGATTGCCAGGGCCCTCTGAGGCTGGGAGTGCCCAGCGTGGCACCGGGGCTGGCTCAGGGAGCGGAGCAGGGGCTGGGGCTGTGCTCGGGGATGTCTCACTGCCCTGCTGGAGAGGGATGTCGTTCCCTTCCACCAAGCCCTGTTTGTCCGTGTGCCCTTGGAAACCCAAAGTGCTTCTCTTTATCTGTCACCGCTGCTTTTCCTCTGGACCACTGAGCCAAGGTGACTGAGGGGCTCCAAAGCAGAGCCTCAGCCCCGGAGCTGCTCCGCTCGGTGCAGGGCTTGGCAGGAGGTGGTGCTGATCTGCTGGGCATGATGGATCATTTCATTTAAATTTTCCTGAAATATAATATTCATCTTGGTGTCACTGTCCCACCTTTATTATAGCTCGCTGATAAACATCTGTAATCTGAGAGCGATCCGCTCCCTGCCAGGCACAGCCTGGGAATAATGAACACATTTCTGGAGCCAGGAGGTGTCTCAGGGATGTGTCCCTGCTCTCCCAGCCCTGGCTGATAAATAAAGCAAGAAGCCAATCTGTTTCTCCCAGGTGTATTTATATGTGGTTGTTGGGTTCAGGGCTCTAAAATGGTGGCAATGGGATGTAAGCTGGTGTCCCTGTTAATACCCCACAGGGATTTCTGAACACAGCCTCTGTTGTGTCTCTGGCTGAGGGTTCAGGGCACCACCCCAATGAATCCCCCCACGCTGGGCAGCCTTTTTCACCCTGTGGTAAATCCCTGCCCTTCTCCAAGCTGGATTTCAGCAAGAGGGGATGCAGCTGTCCCAGGATGCTGGGGCATGTGCCAAGGCACAGGCCATGGGTGGTTTTACCTTCTCCCTGCTAGTCCAGAGCAAGCACAGGAGCTGACAGGACCAAATGCAGTCCCAGGAATGGTTCAGCCTTGGCAGCTCAGCATGATCCCAGGGGTTCAGGCTGTTTTGGGGCTCCAGCACAGCCTCTGTGTCCTGCAGTGCTGGCAGCCAGGGAGCCTCCATCAGCCTGCTGCTCGTCTCCTTGCTCTCCTAACTGGTTCTACCCCAAAGGCTGCTGTTTCACTGAGCTCTGACTGTGGGAACTCGGGGTCACCTCCCTGTCTGGCACAGCCAGGTGGGTCAGTGTGTCCCAGCTCGGCCACCCACTCCAGAGCAAAGGTGTCGTGGCATCTGCTGTGCCCGGGGTGGATTTCCTTTGCCAGTGCAGCAGTGGCAGGTGGCAGCTGCTGGTCCCACGTGCCACTGGGACTGCTCCGCTTCCACAGGGAGAGCTGCTGGTGAATCATCCTCTGGGGAACCAGCTCCTGACCATCTCCAGGCTCTGATCTTCAGAATAGAAGTGTTGTGAATCTCCAGAAGCCTCGTACAGACCTGACCTCTTGGGCTGCTCTCCTGGAAAGGGCTTTCCTCTGCCTCTGCTTGTGCCTCCACTTCCTCCTCTGCATTTGACCCAGAACAAGCTGAAATTTCTGCTGGTTTGGGATTTCCTGCCACCTCTGTTCCTTTCTGGCATCTACGTCCTGAGACTTGCAGCCTTTTTCTGTCCTCTTGCAAAACTTATCTGGAAGAGGAAAATCCCTGGGTTTGGAGTCTCCTAGCACCATCCATCTGGAATTGACAGCTGCTGCACTGGGCAAGCCCTGGCTCTGCTTTGGGGTGCTCTCAGAGCCCCAAGGAGGCAGCTGAGCAGGATCCTTGCTAACTCCTTCCTGGAAGGACCTGTTGCACCATGCTGATGAGAAGATTGATTTTTTCCAGGAGCCCAAAGCACAACCTGGCACTCCCAAGGGCTGAGGCTGAACCGACAGAGCTGGGTGCAGGGCAGAGCACGAGCCACCCTCCCCACGTGCCACATTTCCTGGGGGAGGGATGGGGACGAAGCTGCAGCCATCACCTTCGTGTCCCAGCACCTGGATTTCAGCAGGCTGACCTGTCTGGTGCCATGAGGTGGGAGCACCAGTGGTACTTCTGGCCCCTGGAGCTGCTCATGGACTACATGCCCCAAAGGTTGTGCTGATGGTCCTGTAAGGGCATTCGGGTGAGGCTGTCTGGGTTTTGGGGGACACCACAGACCCGCTGTGCTCTCAGCACCTGCTCTCGAGCAGTGGGATGACAGCTTCCATGCTTTATTCATCCTCCCTCTGGAAAGCAGCTTGAAAATCCCCAGGCTGAGCAGCTGCCCCAGAGGTGTGGAGAACAGGAGCTTCCCTTTGCTTCTCCTGGCGGAGGTGACGCGGGGGATGGCGCCCATCCGGCAGCGCCGAGCTGTGCTGGTCTAAAAATACCTGTAAGGGTGCTTTGAAAAGAGGAGAAGAAGGGAGGTGGGAGGAACTGAAGTGTTTCTTAGAAGTAACAGAGAAAGGTGAATGAAATCCTTAACGGCCCTCACAGCTAAGGCTTCTCATCCCGGCTGCCTTGGGGAGCTCGGGTGGGGGCCCACGTGGGTGCCGTGGGCTTCTGGCATGGCAAGGAGCTGGAATTTGGGCTGGCTGAGCAGTAATGAGGAAGGGGTGAAGAGAAGACATGCAGTTTTCCTGTTGGAGGTGCATTTTCAGCTGGCAGGGTCTTCCTGGTCCCTGTGTGACCCACCTGGGGCATCGTCCCCCGTGTCCGACCTCATCCTGTGCTTTAGTGACTGGGCTGTCCCCTCTTGTCGTGGATGGGTGACGTGGCTGTGTCGCTGCTCTGCATCCAGGGGGGCTGGGGGCAGGCCTGGTGAAGTGGGGGGACAGGCAGGCTCTGTCTGTGCTGTCCTGGGGTGCCCCCAGGTAGGGTGAGCCCCCTGTGCCCGAGCCCATCCCTCTGCCGGGGCCGCCTGTGCCAGGTGCGTACGAAGGGCAGGGGAAGGGAAGCTGGGGAGAAGCTCCTGCCTTTCCTGCCAAGCTCTTTGCAGGGACAGAGAGCTGTCCCTGAGGGGTCTGTGCCCCAGAGCCACTGTCCCCAGCGCTGTGCTGGCCAGGTCAGCTCACAGAGCACATAGGCTTGGATTTCTCTCTTCTAACCCAGCAGAGCCAGGCTGTAATTAGGCTGTGTTGTCGTGTAACCAGATCTCCCACCCCAGTGCTTTGTTCTTGACTTACCCTTGACGTTTTCCAGTGTCTCTGAGCGAGCTGTATCCCTTATCCATGCCCCCGTTTTTCATCCTCCATTCTGCCTCCTGCAGACAGGTGCTCTCGAGGCAGGGCAGTGTCCTGGGCAGTGTCCCCTGAGAGCCTTGTTCTCCTCAAGGCCCTCTGAACCTTCTCATGAGGAGCATTTATGGGCAGCTCAATTGCAAGTTTTTCTAGGAAGTATCAGAGGAGCTTGTGGTCCTCACATCAGGGCCCCAGAACACTCTGCAGAGAGCTTTAATCTTAAAATAAAATCAAAGCAAGGCTTTCAACTTGGATTTTCTTTGGAAGTCGCTTTATTTTAAACCCATTTTTTTTTTTCTGAGTAGTCCTTTGGGCGTGAAAAAGCCCCATATCATGAAATCTTGCCTATGTAAATAATTTTTGGGCTTGGGCTTTTTGAAGTCATAAGAAGGGTATTCTGCTCAGTGCCCTCTGCCAAGGCAATGCTGAAAGCCCTGGCATCACTGGGGTCCTGTCTGTGCATCCCATTCCATCTGGGTGCATCTCTGCTCACAGCCACGGCCTCTGGATGTGGATAATGGAGTGCAGGGCAGAGGTTCCTTCTGGGCTGCTTGAAGTCATGGAATCTGAAAATATCCCGAGTTGAAAGGGACCTGCAAGGGTCACGGAGCCTTTGGAAGTGTGTGCTTTGGCACAGTGGGGCAGGAGCCAGGAAAGCCCACCCTGCTGCCAAGCAGCGCTGGGGGAGGCCTGGGGGCTCCTGGGGAAGCTTTGGGATGGGGTGGGATGAGGGGAGGATGGGCAGGGTGGCAGCAGACGGGTGCGTGGGCCACGCTGCCGGGACGGAGGCGGCGGCAGGGACGGGAACAGCCCGTGCTGGAGGGGACACGTGGCCCTGCTCAGCTCGGTGCCAGCTGCTTCTGCGCCACAGCCACCCCCTCCCAGGAGGAGCACGGAGAGAGCTCTGTGCCGTGGGAGCTCCCTGCTGCCTTGGGGGAACCCAGGCTCCATCCTGCCCCTGTCCCTGTCCCCGTGGATGTTGTGGCAGCGGGTGCAGGGCGGGTGGCTGCTGCTGAGCCAGGCTTGGCCCCGGTCATGGTCACCCAGTGCTGCCCAGCTCAGGCCCCTGGCACTGCTTCCCTCGGGTTCTGTTCTCCTGGATGCCCGAGAGGCAAACTGGAGCAGCATCCTTGCTCTGCATCACCTCGGGCCTCTCCCAGTGCTGGGAGCAGGAGCTGTGCAGGAGCATGGCAGCCCAGTGTGGGAAACAGCTTTTGCTCTCCCACCTGGTACCTGCTGTGCTCTGGGAAGGGACTTCAGCATTTTGGGACAGTCCCAGCGTGGGCTCTGGCATTGTGTCATTGTGCTTTGGGTACTGCCCAGAGCCCGAGGCTTTGACTGCTCTGAGGATGGAGGGTTGGGAGGTGTTGGCCCCGTGCTGGGGCCGTGTGTGAGCAGAGGTCAGAATCAGCCTCTGGGCACTGGGAGGCTCCTGAGGAGGCCGGGGCTGGCACAGACCCCTGCAGCAGCTCGTGTCCTCCCAGACCCCTGCAGTAATGCCCACCCCGAGCTCTGTCTGCAGTGAGGCTGCTGCCAGGGACAGATGGACACCACGGACCCATTTTCATCTCCAGGCCCTCTCATAGATTGCATAGCTGGGCCCCGGGCCCTGGGGTGTCCTGTTCTGCCTCACCCCCAGGCTGTAACTGTGTGTTCCCTGCAGTAAATTCACCCACCACGCAGGTCTCGGGTTCCTGTGGGCTGGAGGGGTGCCCAGGAGCCCCAGCACTCGCTCCCTGCCCCGGGTCCTGGTGGGGAACGCTGCTGTGGGGTTCACTGGCACCTGCTGGAGCTTTCCCAGCTCCTGCTGGGACACAGGGTGGCTCTGCCACTGTGTCCTGCACTGGTGAGAGACACCCTGAGTGGCTGTGGGGAAAACCCTTTGTTCATTCAAGCTCAGAAAAACGCGATGTCCCAGCTGTGATCAGGGAATTTGGGGGTCAAGGAAAGCCAAAGAGGTTTGTTTGCACTCATGAGTGGGTGCTCGTGGTCTGGCACTGGGCATCAACACCGCCCTGTTCTCTGCTGGGAGCTGCACTGGGAGCACTGGGCTGTATGGGCTGGTGGCCTCCTTGTCCCCAGCAATCACAGTGGCCCTGTCTGCCCTGTTCCCCTTCCCTTCAAACTGAGCAGGGGTGACTCTTGGAGAGCTTCTCCCGACCTTTCCAGCTCTGTGCCCTCAGCTGCCACCAAGTGACATGGTGACATTTCAAGTCTTGAATGTCTGAGCAATTTTATGAAAAAAAAAAAAGCCAGCAGAAATGAAATGCTTTGGCTTTTTGTCTCTGACAAATTGGATTTGTTAACCTGAAGCTTCATCTGTCAGCTGGCAGGGCCCTTCTGCAGCCGGCAGCTGATGGGATGGTGGGAGGAGGAGTGCAAGTGTGTCTGGGACACGAGGAAGAGGGAGGGGTGTTACCAGCAGTGTAATATTTGCTGCCCTTTCAGCAGTGCATTTCTGGAGGCCCTTTTGGAAGAGATGGGGCAAGGTCAGTCGTGGAGGCATACGATGGCTTGGGTTGGGAGGGCCCTTAAGGCTCATCCAGTGGCACCACGAGGAGTCTGGGTGCCTGCAAAACAGCACTGTTGCTTCCCTTGCCTTTTCCCTTTTTCTAAGGAAAGACAGCAAAGAAGGCTCTCCATGAAGGAGCGTGTGTGGGGACAGACAGTTCCCTGTGGAGAGCAGCTCCCTGCCCAGGGGCTGCCAGCAGCCACTGCCCGGAGGCTCTGGGGACCTGTGCTAGCCCAGCAGAGCTGGCAGCACCAGAGCTGCTGTTCCCTGTGTCCCCCGGGCTCTGGCACGCTGCTGCCGGGTTCCTGAGCCCCGCCTTGCCCCAGCAGTGGTTCTGTCCCTGGCAGATCCATTTCTGCCCACGTGCTCCTCGTGGCAGCTTCCAGCCTGCGCCGGGGTTTTGCAGGTCTCGCTTGGCTGCTCAGCAGGCTCCAGTGTGGGATGGCTGCAGGCTCTGGAAGACTCTCCAGTGCTGCTCATATGGAAAACACTCTCAGTAACCACAAAGAATGGAGATGGCGCTTGAAAAAACCCAAATAAAGGTCATCAGCAGGGCCTTACGGGATGGAGACGGCGAAGCTGCCTCGTGTGATGTGTGCTGGGCTGTGTGACTGGAGCAGCCCCTTCTGCGGGGGCTGAAGCCGAGCTGTGCAGGCAATGTCCTGTCCTGTGGATGTCCTTGGACTGGGCTCTCCCTCTGCTCCCTCTCACACGTGCAGCCCCCAGGAGATCACACCGAAGCAGCCCCAGTGGCCTTTCCCCGGGAGGGCTGCTGGAGTTTTGGGTTGCACGAGTCCGTGTGCATCAGCTGCTGCTTGGAGCAATCCCATGGGAAGGCACACGGCGAATCCTGGATCCTCCCACGGGACAGGAGAGCAGCTCTGAGAGGGATGTGGGCACCTGAGTTGGCCCCAGCTTGCTGCCAGCCTCAGAGGGATGCACAGAAACGTCCCAGGCCAGGGGCTGTGGGTGAGGCTGAGGCACCCAAAACCTCCCTGTGCTTCAAGCAGACCAGAGCTCGGGCACAGCGGGCGATGAATCCATCAGGAGAAACACAATGGAGTAAAAAATCCCTTTATTCCATTTTCCCATGTCTGAAGGGCAAGTGGAGACTTGGACCAAGCTTTTTCCCAATGCAGAGAATGAGGAGGAAACCTTCTGTCCAGGTGCTGGTGCCATGGGTGTGTGTGGCATCTCCTCCCAGCTCTGTCGCCTCGACGTGAGGATTTGGTGCATTCTGCTGCAAAAATAAACTACGAGTTATTTTGGGCCAGGGAGGCTAACAAATCAACAGACCACTGGATTTCCTCAGTCACCCTCAATGCTGCATGGGGGAAGAATTGATAAAGTACCTGCCAACCCCAGGAGTGATTTGTTAAAACCAGTGATGAAGATGGGCAAAATTGAGTTCCTGCCTGTGGTGGGTTCCCTCATGATCCTGCACGTCCATCTCTGAAACATCCCTGTTCCTGTCAGTGCCGTGGTGGGAAAGGAGACTGGTCTACTGTCCAAGCCTGAGCCCTTCTAGCATTGAGAAGAGCAACACGGGGCCCTCCAGCCTCTCTGGGGACTTGTTTGTACTCTGAAAATTGGGTCCTTTTAGGTGTTTTGGGATTCATGAGAATCTGGATTATCCACAAAGTCACTATCCAGTGGTTACTGCTCAGTTTTTGGTGGGTTTGGGCCTTTGGAGGCTTTTCAAGGCTCTCCAGGAGTTGTGCCCAGCATGTTCCCAGTGAAAACCACCATCCCTTTCCATCTGGGTTTATCTGGGTTCCCCTGTACCCACCTCTGTGTTCTGGACCCTCTCTGCAAGCAGAGCAGCCCCTGGCCCTTTTAATGCGAAAGCTTTGGTCTGCAGTGGTGGCAAATGAACTGAAATTTCACTGCTTCTGGGGGAAAGGGGAGCTGATGGGGCTGCCCATCTTCATGGCTGGAACTGTCCAAGGCCAGGTTGGGTGGAGCTCTGAGCCTGCTGGTTTGGTGGAAGGTGTTGCCCCTGCAGAGGAGTGGAGCTGGATGATCCTGGAGGCCTCTCCAGCCCCAGCTGGGACTCGAGCCTGGCTCGTGCTGGGTGCCAGCAGTGGGCTGGGTCCCCAGTCTCATCCTTAGGCTGCAGATGTCTTCATCTCAGGGTGTGAGGCTGGATTGTTCCAAGAGAGCCTCTGGGTTGTGTTGGAGCCCCCAGCTGCCCCAGCCCACCAGGCAGGGCCCTCACCACGAGCACTTGATAACGTCGTGTGGCAGCCACTGCCAGCAGCCCAGCCCTTCTCTGGCACAGAAAGGACAAATTAAACATGCTTGATTGCTTAAACATTTGTTTTTTTAAATTAGCAGCAGCTTTTTTATATTAAAGTCTGTGGATATGCTGCTGGGGAACACTTTAGCAAGTTGTTTTTTTCTTCCTGGTGCTACTTTTCCAGAGTGGTTCGTGATTTAGAAATCAAATGCAAAATGCAGGCCAAGTTTGAGGTTTAATCCTGTAGGAGATGTCGATGGGAAGAAACTGCACTGCTTGGAGCTGTGGGGCCCTGTTTGGATGCATGATGGGGCAGGCCATGGATGGATGCTGCTCTAATGGGAACCAGCATTGCTAAATGGCATCTCTGGGAAGGCAAAATGCAGCCAGTGAGCAGCTAATGCTTCAGATTGACCTTGCTTGGAGCATGTGGGGCTTGCCTGTTTCCATGGGCTTGCTGTCAGTGTCCCGAAATAGCACCTGCCCCAGAGGATAATCCGAAAAAGCAGCGTGGATGCCTGTGTGTACCTGAGCTGTGTGTACCTGCAGGAGCAGCACCCCGCTGGGGCTCCCTGGGGAGGGGCTGCTGCAGGTGAACTGTGCTCCTGCCACTGTAGGAAAGGATAAAATAGAGTTCCACTGCTTTTTGTGTCACCCCTCTGGGTTATTCAGAGCTCCTGGCAGCCAGCTCAGGGACCAGCCTGGCTTGGGGGAGCCCATGGGAGAACCTTGGGCTGGCGCTGCTCATTTTCCCTTTGCGCGGGCTCCAGGGCACATCCTTAATGTTTTAATTAGTGGATGTGCCCCCATGAGCACAGCTCCAGCTCAGCTGATGTCCATGCACGGATGGAGGATTGCCTCCATCCCAGCCTGGCCCTGCACCCTCCCGAAAGGCGACAAGCAGAGGGGTTTATTGTTGTTTTGTTTTTGCGTATTAAAGGTTTAATAAATGGAATTAAATACTGTGAAACTTAAGGTAATTAAATGTGGAAGCAAAAGGAAAAGAATTGTAAAGCATCCTCTCCAGGAAACTAATAGGCTCCATGCCTCCTTATCTTAATGATTTTCATAATTTAGCTGAATGCAGAGATAATGGATCTGATGAACCTTTCTGGAGCTGATTTGAGATTTAATGGGCGTCTTGCTGGGGAGCGGGGTGGGGGCAGGTGCAATCAATGCGCTTGAGGAGGAGACAAGAAAGAGCGAGAGAGGCTGGGATAGAGGCAAACGGGTTTTCCATCCACGCCGAGTGCTCCCTCCTTCCCACCTGGAATTAACCTCGGAAATCATTTTCCAGGGCCACGTGGTTTCCCCCGGCTCCACGCTGCCAGCGGGTTTTGCCTTTCTGCACAACCTCTGACCCTCCCCGGGCCGAGGGAGCCGCAAAGCCGGGATCATCTGTGTTAATCTGGTCTCATTGAGGCGGGATCAGTGAAACCACCTCGCAGATTCACTGTATTATGGAGCAGATTGAGGGACTTAGAGAGCAAATTTAATAAATATCATTTCGATATTACTTGGCGGGAAAAAAAAAATAAAAGTCCTGTGAGCGGCTGATGCTGAAGCGCCCCGTGAAGGCGCTGGGTAGGGAGGTGGTGTGTGCGGAGCTGGGGCAGAGCGGATGGGACGGGGCTGGATGTGCACACGGTGTGGCACACGCGGAAGGAAGCGGAGCTGAGTGCCTGGGGAAGGTGGGAATGGCGAGGTTTGGTTCTCCCGGGTGCAGCCCCGAGTCTCCTGCTGCCCCCCGGCTCTCCTGGCAGCGCTCCAGCACTTTGGGGCGCTCCAGCACTTTGGGGCGCTCCAGCACTTTGGGGCGCTCCAGCACTTTGGGGGCTGCTGCTGCTGCTGCTGGGCCGTGTCAGGGCAGTGCGGCTGCTGGGGATGCAGAGCCTGCCCAGCCCAGCTCCTGTTTGCTGTGGGGTCTTCTGCCCATCCCTGAGGAGAGCGGGGGAGCCAAGCAAAATCCTGCCAGCGGGACCCGGGGCAAAGCTCTGTCCGCAGGGCCAGGAGGGAAAGCGATTGCAGTGGCAAATCCCGCACTGTCCTCCCGGGCTGGCTGGGGATGTGAGGTGTGGGCAGTGCCAGGGCGAGGGGGTGGGCACTGCTGCCCCGTTTGTCCCGGGAATGTCCCGGGATGGGGACAGGGCAGCGCTTGCAGCCAACACACAGCCCGAGGGGCTGCTCCGCCTTTGTCCCCAGCAGGACCCCCTGCCTGCTGCAAAAACACTTGGCTTAGGAGAAATGTGTGACCTCTTGCTAACCCTCTTCCCTTTCCCCTCTCTCTCTGCAAGATGTTAAAAAGAAGGGGGGGAAAAAAGGGGGGAAAAAGAAAAAAAAAAAAACCACTCTGGGGCCAGTCCAAGGAGGGTGAAAGCCGGGGACCATATCATTAAAATGCTAAAAATGAGCGTGCTGAAAACAGACACAATTGGGTATTTAAAGCTCTGAATGAAAAGAGTGTGTGTTAGCCGGCTTGTGGAGAGCCGGTCTCCCAGAGCCCCTGGAAAATATGTGGTCAAGCCCGCACCATTAACTTTTTGTTTCTGGTTTGTAAAGTAGCTGTGAAATCCTGGGGGGGACAGGGACCCCAGATCCCTGCCAGGCCCGCGGGATGCCCGTGCTCTGATGGAGGGGGCTGTGCCAGTCCCACGGGCTGTGCTGGGCTCTGCTTTGTGCACACCAAGCCTTCTGCGGTCCTGCAGTGATTTTTATCCCAAAATGGGGTAAAAAATCCCCCTCATCACACAGGCTCTGCATCACCAGAGACCCTTCTGCCTCTTCTGCTGGGGTTTGCAGCAGCCAGTCCCTCATGCCACGGAGGAGTGGGGAGCGAGGCTGGAGTGGGAAGCAGGAGGTGTGACCTGGAGTGGCCGCTCCTTCAGCCCTGCCTCAGGCCAGCCACAAATTGACTCCTGGATGAATCACTGCGAAGTCACTTCGGGGCTGTTGTATCGTTTGTTTGCAGCTTAGAATCATGGGGGTTTTGAGGTTGGAAAAGCCCTCTGAGATCTGTGAGTCCATCCGTTCCCCTGGCACTGCCAAGGCCACCGCTGACCAGTCCCCGAGTGCCACATGCACACGGCTTTTGAATCCTTCCAGGGATGGGGACTCCAGCACTGCCCTGGGCAGCTGTGCCAGTGCCTGACCACCCTTTAGACGAAACAACCTGCCCCTCCCCTGGCCCAGCCTGAGGCCGTTCCCTCCCCTCCTGTCCCTGTCCCCTGGGAGCAGAGCCGGACCCACCCTGGCTGTCCCCTCCTGGCAGGAGCTGTGCAGAGCCAGAAGGGCCCCCCTGAGCCTCCTTTTCTCCAGGCTGGGCCCCTTTCCATCTCCCTCAGCCTCTCCTGGGGCTCCAGCCCCTTCCCCAGCTCCGTTCTCTTCCCTGGACCCACTCCAGCACCTTCATGTCCTTAATCCTGGGCTTCTTAAACCTGCGCATCTTGGGCTGCTGGTGGCCCCCAGCTCAGGTGCCCAGGGCTGTGCCAAGAGGTGTGAGGTCCTCTAACATTTTATGGTGCCTTTTAGTGCAGAAATGTGGATCTTTGCAGCCCCAGTCCAGCATGTTTCCTGCATCCCAGCTCACGCCTGGATGGAGGCTGTGACCTGTGTGCCCTGCGGGGTTGTTTCTGTGCACAGACATGGGTTTCCCTCCTGAGCACACGCAGAGGGTCCCGCGGCGGTGCAAAATGCCCCTAAAATGTCTCCCAGGGCAAGTATTAACTGCCAGGCTGGGCTGGGCTCCAGCAGGCAGGAACAGATGAATCAGACACTTAATGGTAAAATCGAACCCCTCAAAGTATAAAAAACAACCCAGTTCCAGCGGGCTCCTCTCTGCCGACCCCAGAGCCCCAGCCGAGCAGGAACGAGGAGGGATTTCAAACCAAACTGGGATTTTTTGGGGGGCCCCCCCACCATATCTTTTGGCTGCCAGCCTCTCTGAAGGGAAATTTCACCCCGCCTCCCGCGGTCTCGGATGTCAGGTTGGCAAGAAAAATCCCATCTGTTTTCAATCTGGATCCTCACTTCCATCCACCCAGCCTCTCTCCTCCCCGCGCTCCCCCGCTCCCAGCCCCCAGAGCTGGCGTGTGCGCCAGGCAGGCCTCGGTGACGCTTTTTTTTTTTTTTTTCCTCCTCGTTTTTATTTTTTTCTTCTAAAAATGTATGTGGCCTCTTTTGCCCCCCGCAGCCCCCCTTCTCCCAGCCACATGCTCCAGCACAGCCCTCTCCGCGCCGGGGCCTGCCAAGAACCTCTCTGTGCTCAGCCCCGCTACGGCCGCTGGCTCAGAGAATTCCCAAATGACCGAGGGTTTTCAACCCAGAGCTTTAAAAAAAAAAACCCAGAAAAATATCTCTCTGTGTGGAAAAGGAAAAAAAAAAACCCAACAGACAAAATTGAGAGGGGAGCAGAGGGAAGAAGGAATTTTGTTGTTGTGTTTTTTCTTTTTCTTTTTTTTTTTTTTTGTTTTGGTTGGTTCCAACTTTTTGGTATGATTTGGAAAAGAGCAAGTACAGAGTGTTTTGTTCTTGTCTGGAGATAACAGAGCTGCTCTGAAATCCCATATAGAGTCAATGCAAAGGCGTATACGTTGCAATCATGATATCCTAATCTCCCTCTGAAGAAACCCTTTTGTTGCACACCCCCTCTCGCCGCTCCCTTTGCTGTCCTCTCACGCTGCATTTATATCTTATTTCAACTCTGAAGTCCTTAGGCTAGGAATTACCTTCTCCCTTTTACAGATGGCTGCAAGAGCTCAGCACGGCTGTGCAGCTCCATGAAAAATAAATGAAGGTGGTTGTGGCTTTTGTTGATGATTTTACTTCCTTTTTTTTTTTGGTGTGTGTGTGTGTGTGCTTCTAGAGGTGAGAGTTTATCTCATCACAGATGAGTGGTGCCGGGCTTTGTACGGCCAAAAGTGTTGCCATGAATCTCACGGCACGGGTCATCCCAGCGCCCGCTGCCGTGCCTCAGTTTCCCCTTCGGGCACGGGTGGCGGCGGGACGTGAGCGGGGTGCGGGGGCGCACCCAGGGGGATTCTCCTTTGATTCTGGGCAGCTTTGTGGGCCGGGGGGTGTCTGAGAGGGTCCAAATGGTCCGGAACGGGGAGACAGAGCCCAGCGGGTCTGGCGGAGCCCGGGGCAGGCTCGGGCGGACGCTGCGGGGAGCGCGGGGCTGAGCCCCCC
>VYXF01007238.1:347261-358235 GCA_013397295.1 Polioptila caerulea
CGGGGGCGGGGGGGCGGCGCGGGGGCGGGAATTCCCTTCCCTCTCCCCTCTCCCCCTCCCTTCGCTCTGCCCATCCCTCTCCCATTTCCTCTCCCCTCTCCCCCTCTCCCCCAGCCGAGGGCTCACGGGAGCGTTTTGCTGCGAAACACGAAAATGTGAGGAGCACCTCGAGCATCCCCCGGTGCTGGGGCGCTGTACAAAGGACCGGCTCTGCAGCTCGCCCTCTTCCCCAAATTACCCCTCTGACTACACGTTTCCTTTCCGTGCTGGAAATGCCTTTTCTTTTTAATGAGTTCGAGGCAGCCCGGGGCTGCAGGAGTGCGCGATGCTCTCGGCTGCAGCCTTGGGGTAACGGACAGAATTTATTCACTGTAAACACTGCACAACTTCTCTGCTCCGTTCCCAGGATTAAAAGAACTCATTTTCTCGGCTTTACATGACTTGTTTGCTAGTGCTGTTAGGCTACTGCTCAAGCTCAAGATGCAGATTTGTCTAAAATGTGTAATTTTAGAAACATAATAGAATGGGGGGGAAAGCTCCATTTCACTGCGGGAACTGTGTAGCTGGAACTTTCATGAGAAATAACCACATTTTAGACCTTTGTTATTCTTTTCTCACTCTGGCAAAAGCAAAGAACTTTTCTGTTCCAGGTAACTTTTGTGTCAAGGCTCTGACTTGAATTCGCAGCAGTTGGTCTGACTGGAGGCAGTTATAGCAACAGTTGGAATTAAATTTAAACTTGTATTGTTGGAGAACTCTCCTGCAGCTAAGGAAAGAGGTGTAAAGATTAAGCTGATCATTGCTATATATGAAAAGTGGTTTCTAACATTAACGTTATGGTTCTCCTAAAAAAAAAAAAAAAGAAAAGAGAGAGAGAGAGAATTCTCTAGCCTGCATAGCTCTAGCTTTCTATAGCTGCATCTTGTTAGCCTTTAATTTCCCTTTTCCTGAAAACGTCATTTAGCAGAGGAAAATCACAAATTCAAGCGCGCTGGGATTGCCACACATGGTACAGGGGAACATCTGCTGGAAAGAGACTCTGAGAATAACAAACCACCTGCACTGAGACGCTTTTCTGCTCTGGAGCCAGCTCCGTGTTGGTTGGTGTGGGGCTGCCCGGGGGCCAGCGAGCCCTGGGATGTTCGGGGCCATCGCCGTTGGCTGCGGCCGAGTTGGGGTTCTTGCTTCGCCAAAAAGGAAGAAGCGAAAAATCTGCATCTGAGTGAATCAGGCTGGTTTTTAGCAGCTTCTTCATGATTTGCGTGTTCTCGAACGTAAGGAGTGTTTGGGGAGGGGCTGGTGCCTTTCGGCCGCCCCCTCGCTGTGCTGGGATCCGGGCCGGGGGCGGCGAGCGGGGCTGGGGAGGGCTCGGCACGGCTCTGCTCGGCTCGGCTCGGTGGTACCGGGCTGGGGAGGCTCTGCCCGGCCCCGCGGGCTCTGCCCGGCCCCGGAGAGGGCACCGGGCCGCCTTCCCTCGTGTCTCCGCTCCGAGAGCCAGCCGCGTGGAAGGGACGGGAAGGGATCGTTGTCTTTTATCACCACGGGACTGTGCCGCTGGTCCCTAGCGCAGGAAGAGGGACATCACCTCCCGGAGAATTCTTCCCAATCCTCCTGCCAAGTCAGAGTGGAACCGAGGGAGTGAGGGGGCTCCTGCTCTGCTCTCCTGCTGCTCTGCAGTCTCCTTCTGCAGCCAAAGCAGGGATTTATCAAAGGCACTGAAACCAGAGAAGGCCCAGTTATACTTTTGACTTGGAAGAGATGTGCATCGGGTTTTTTTGGGAGGTGGAGGTTCCAAAATAAACCGGCTGAAGGTTCAGTGTGCAGACAGAGAGTGAATTTAGTATTAAGTACTAAATTCCTGCAAAGGTGACAGTTGCAGCAGATATATGAGGAAATCCCTCATTACCCTGAAGAGCTGGAAAAGCAGGATATGGTGTTTTATTATGTTTCTTAACCTTGATCACAGCAAGTTTCAAACACCTTCTTTACCGTGGCTGTTGAGTCTGCCCTGTGGGTACAGATTCTTGTAAGGCAAAGCTATTTCACTAGATTTAATCTCTAAGGAGCGTGCCAGGAAAACAGCCTTTGGGGGAATGGCAATCTGCTGGCTTCCTTGTCTGCAGAGTGGGAACGGCAACGCGCAGCTCCTTGCTGGGAAGAGCTTTAGGGTCCGCGGGTGAGGAGAGCTGAAGTGCCCCGGCTGAATCATTCAGCCCAAAGCGAGGAGACAGCAGAGGCGAGGCTCGCCCGGCTCCCGCGGCAGGTCGGCGGCGATGCCAGGAATAGATCCAGCGTCTCTGATTCCTGCTCCAGCGTCCCTGTCTGCGGCGTGTGGGCACGGGCCAAAAGGAGCAGCAGCGCCGGTGTCGCCCGGCTACGTGCAGAGGAGAAAGTGGAGGTTGCACAACCCCGTCCTTGGTGCTTTTTCGGGGGCTGCCCTGCGGTGCCGGGTGCAGGAGTGACAAGGTGTCTGACACGGCTCAGCCAAGAGCTGGAGTGGAGCCACTGATCCTCAGTTCGTGCTGGCTCCTGTGCAGCCCTCGTGTAGAGGCTGCTCACCTGCTCACCTGGGCTGAATTGTAACTGCTCACCTGGAGAGAAAGGCACTGCACCCCATTACCACCCTCCCAAACTTTCCTCTGCCCTCTGTTTGAAGAGATTTTGAACCCTGGGTATATTTTACTCCCTTGCAAGGCTTTGCTGTCGGAGTAGGCAGAGTTTGCAGCACATCTCATGGCACCAGGGAAGTGCAAATCTTGTTACATTTGAATTTATTTCATGCTGCGTTTGCGGGTGCGAAGAATGAACTGGTAAAATTTGGGAGTGTGGAAGGTGTGAGACACCGTGTTTGTTCAAATGCTGACGGTGGGAAAACATCTGTTGGAAGCTCTCTTTGAAGGAGTAGCTGCCCTTCCAGATCTCTTTTGTAGGAGTAATAACTGTTGTGGTAGGTGAAACTTCCTGAACTGGGAGGCACCTGGGAGCTGTGAACGTGCACAGGCTGAGGCAGGGATGGAGATCTGAGGTCTGTCAAACTCAGATCTCTACAAGATCTCTACAAGACCTTGATTTTTCTTGTCTGTCTTATGCCACTTCTGAAGTGACTTCTGCTTTAATTTTGCATGGCGTCGTGTGCACTCGGGTGAGTTTAGATTCTTAAAGAAGCTGTTCTGCCCCTCCTTGCTATTTAGAGGTAATTTTTATGGGGTGGTAAGGGTAAGGGTGTGTTTCCATTTCTCCATGTACTGATTAGTGCTCTCGTTAGCACTTAGTGCATTGCAAAAATTCTTTATTCAATCTGTGCGGAGGTAGATTTTATTTGGTGATGAAGCCACAGAGTGCTCAGTCTCAGCACCAGCTCCCAAATCACAGGATGACTTACCTGCTAATTTTGACTTGCTATCTATTTCTGAGCAGGCAGGAAGCAGCACGGCAGCCAAGGGAACTGAGGCAAGGCCCCTGGTTATGGTAATCCTCAAGCAGTTCATTTGGATGTAATGCCTTTTTTAACAGTTCCTTCCCTATTACAAACAGGTTTTCTGATAATGGCACCTGTGCCATTCAGATGGGATCATTATTATAATAGCAGCAAGAATTGTTAGGGAATCGCGATGTGGAATTTATGTAGGATCGTTACAACAGCAGAAGCAATACCATAAATAAAATGATGCTGTAGCAGCAGCACTAAGCCTGGGTGTAAGAGGGAAAATGACAGCTCAAAGTTCCCCCGGAGTGGTGGCGTAGGGGCCCTGCCTGCGGAGGAGGTGGCAGGGGCTGTCCCTCTGTCCCTGCCGTGTGGAGGTGCCTGGGAAGGAGAAGGGATGCTCACCGTGCCTGGAAACCTTTAGCTGGAGTCGTGTCAGAAGCCAGCCGGGGAGATTGGTGCAATTAATGAGTTGTAGAAACGGGGCGTTGTTCCTACCCTGGGCGCTGTTCCCGCAGGTTTTTGGGGATGGGTTTCAGGCAAGGCTTTTGCGAGCCCAGCCTGCCCCTCCTGCGTGGCGGGGGCACTCGGTGCCTGCCCCTGCGTCGCTTCTCCCGTTTCCCCGAGGGAAATGGGGAAAGCTTGAAATTGTGTTTGTGAAATAAGGGGGTTGAGAGAGTAAAGAGCCCAGCAGGACTTGGCAGACGAGGCTGATGGAGTAGCGTGCCCAAAAACTGGAATCGATGGTACCAAACTGAAGGAAAAAGGAAGGAAGGGTAAAGAATTTGTGCATTTGAGACACTACTGAGAGTGTGGAGTGGAAATTACCCTGCCCTCCACCTCTTTCTGTGAGCAGATCCCCGAGATGGGTGTGTTGTCTCCGAGGCCGGGCTCGCGGTCAGGTTTAGCACAACCAGAGGATCCAGATGGCCAAACTGGAGCGTGGCTTGGCCACAAACCCTGCTGGCAGCGGCACAGAGGGTGCCGGGAGCAGCAACAGTGCTCTTTAAACAAAGTCATTGCTAATGCAGCTTCAGCGTCGTGTGGACAGAGCACAGATGTCTTGCTCAGGGTTTGATTATTTTTTTTTTTAATAAAATCCCTTTTGTTTTCCATCAGTGACCCTTGGTTTAAATCCCTGATGCAAGAGGGGAATCGTAACCCTTCGGTGGGCTCGGGCGTGGTTTGAGTTTTGTCACCGGGTCCCCAGAGAGGCGAGTGGCTGCCCCGTGTGCCCGGGGTGGCAGAAGGACCCTCGGGTGCTGCTCGGGTTGTTGGGCTCTGAAATCTCTTTTTGCCCGGGGCCCGCCGGGACGGGGGTGATGGGCGATTGCTTTTTGATGCTTGGCGCTGCCTTTGTCAGGGGACATCTGGTGCCAGGATTGTGCTGTCGGGGCTGGGGGTGGGCTGCAAGGCCAGGGAATTTGATGGATTAGTGTGGTTGGAGGGCTGGGGGAGGGGACGGGTAGGGTTTCAGCTCTCCCTGCAGGTAGAGAGAGAATTTGGGGATTAGGGGCACTTTGCTGCAAACCGCAAACGGGGAGGATTCGGAGGGGGCCAGGGAGGGTTGGGAAGAAAATAGACTTCCCAGTTTTCCCAAAGAGATGACATTTGTTTGCTCTGTGAGGCAGCACAAGGGAAATGTGTGTGTCCAGAGCAGGGGATGAAAAAAATCCACAGCAAATCTGGTGCTGGTCTGTGCCCCCAGCTTTGTCACCCTTGGGAATCCAGTTTGCTCGTGCCTGGCTTCAGGGGCACTCAGTTCATTCCCTGCTGCTTCCTATGGATTCAGTAACCTTCTTCTCTCCCCAGAGATCAGCTTAAATTAAAACTTGGTCCTTTACTTAAGGAAGCAAGCAGCAGCCTCTCCCCATGCTCTGTTACTGGATCTGGGCACTTTGCATGGCCCTGTCCATCCCTCTTTCCTTGGGGTCACCAAATGGGCTGCCCTGGGAATTGGCAGTTCTGGAGCAGCAGGAGGGCTGTGTGGGATATCCTCTGCTGATGATCTCCCTGAGTGAAGGAGCAGGAAAGAAAAACTGGATTTTTAAAAGCTGCCCTGGGGGCAAATAATTTGATACGCCCTGGCCTGGGAAGGGGGAACCGGCTGCTCTTCCTGGGCTAGGAGCAGTGTCCTGGTGGGATGCACCACATGATCCTTTCCTGGAGGTCACTGTGCCAGCCCGTGTCCATGGAAATGTCACTTGCCTGCCTGCAAGAGCAGGAGGATCTTCATAGCCATGAAGGCCACCAGGAGCTGGCCAAAATGGGGACCTCGAGGAACAGCCCCAGTGAAATCCAATCTTGGACAGGCGCTGTGCTCCAGAGGTCATGTGTCAAACCCACGTGTCAAATCTGCCCAGAAGGTTTCTGAGGATGCAAACCCTTTGGATATTGGGCTGAAGAGGACAGGGGAATGAAAAATAAAGGATAAAATTACAACTCCCATCCTGAAAATGTGTTAACTTTAGCAGCAAAAGGCAGAAAATTTGGGGGAGGGGGAAAGAAGGGAAGAAGTGACTGTAAAAATGCGTGCAGGGAAGTGAACAGCTGTGTCCTGTGAAATGGGAGCTGCTGGGATTCAAAGGATTATGTCACTAACCAAGACCTGGTGTTTGCTCTGGAGCTGAAGGCTGGAGCCCCAAGCATGCAGGCAGGAGGAAAAAATCAGAGTCACGCAATGGGTGAGGCTGGAAAGGCCCTGCAGAGGTTCAGGCTGCTCCGAGCTGCCCAGGTGGGTGCTGTCCTGGTGGAGAAGGGCTCCAGCAGCCAGCAGGGCTCTGGTTTTGCAGTGTCCTGTGAGTCCTGTGCCAGGAGTGCTCTTGTGCCATCCATGCCTTGTTCCTGGAGCACTGAGCACGCGTGGAGGAGAGAAAACTTGAATATTTGCCATTCTCCAGCATGTATAGATTTGGTGTCTTGAATGCCACAGAAGGCCACAGGCAAGAGCTCCTCTGCTCCCTGCTGCAGCTCCTGTGCCAGGCAGTGCTGGCTTGCAGGAAAAGCTTCACCCAGACAGGCAATTCCTCTGAAGAGTCTGGTTTTGGGTGGGATGGATCAGGCAGCCTGCAGCCTGACGGGTTTGATGGTGGCAGGGCTGCCTGCCTGCAGGGCAGGAATTGTAGCCCATTACCAGGAGTCCATTTCTCTTGGCGAGGGGGGACGGCGGCTCCTCGCCGTGTGCCATAAACACTGCCCTGACAGCGTTCCAGAGCAGTGTCCCCCGTGAATGATGGCCCCACGCTTGCTTTATGCACTGCCCGGAGAGGTGGGAATGTGTAAATCCGAGTGATTTAGCCCCAGGTGCAGTTGTGATTCAAAATGAGTTTCTGTCCTCGCTTCTCCCTCGTGCCCGCGCTGCAGCAGCGACTCGTTGTAAACCAGGAGGAGATTGCAGCGTGTGGGAGGATGTGGCTGTCCCCTCTGTGTCCCCTGCACCCCCGGGCCCTGTGCCAGCACAGGGGTGCAGGGGGGGCTTGGTCTCAATCCCTGTCTGCCTCTGGGATAGAGAGATCCAAACCCTGTCCGTCCCCGAGCAGGGAGCGTGGCACAGTTTCCCTTGGGCTTAATAGGGAAGATGAGTGACATGTTAAAAGTGGCTTTAGGTTTTATGCAAAGCCAGTGATGCTTAAGACAGCTGGGGGATTTTAGGGTTTTCAGCAAGTTTTGTTGGGCAGAAAATTCCTTTGGAAGGTGTCTCCAGTCCAGTGTGAAATTTTGGTGGATTCAAGGTGATGGGAGTGGGTGACTTGTGCTTCACACCTCCTTGCCACTCTGGGGAGTTGATTTTCTTCCCTCCTGCTTTGGGGAAGGAAATGTCAAAGGCAGGAAAAAGTCATGTTTTACTTCGTGGCAAGGAATAAACATTAATATTAAAGCTTCTGGGGATTTTTTTTTTTCCCAAAAGATTAGTTTTGCTTTTTGACTCTACTCTGGTTTAGATCTGGAATTGCTCTGGAAATGCAAGTTTAAGCAAACACAGAGAAAAGGTGAAGTGTGGACTCCACTGTGCTGTTTCCCTCATGATTTGCAGAGCTCTTCTAGTGCTTCAGCATTCTCCTGGCTCTGCCTGATGTCCAGGACTTGGTTGCTCCTGAAAATTGAGAGGGATGAACCCCAAAGACTCAATCCCTGTTTGAAGCTTTGGCTCTCCTAACATGGACATGGTGTGGATGCTTTCTTACAGATTCTTAAATCCACCTGTATGCATTTCACTGTTCCAAAGGGAAATAATTTTTTGAGAAAAATCTGCATTTGCTGTTCCTTGCCTGTAACCAAGTGTGGTTTTGTGGAAGTCCAAATCAAATTCCTGGTTCAAAGTGTTTCAGCAATGTGTTAAAGTTTATGGAGCATTTAACAAACTTTTTTAGTGTGCAATAATTTATAGTGCCAGCAAACAGCCAAGTGTCACATCAAAGTTGTAGTCTTTTCTCACTTAATGGCTCAATGTTTAGTGCTTTTTCAGTTTATCTTGGGTGGCTTTTCAGCCCACAGCTCAGAATAGCTTTTTCTTTCCTTTTCTTCTCCCCCCAAAACTCTAAAAGTCAGATTATGGATACTGATTTAGGGCCCACAGTTCAAGCCAAGTGCTTGGATTTATTTTTATCTTTAAAGGAAGAAAGCCACCAAAGGCAATTCCAGCGACTTCAGTGGAATTCTGCCTGGGCTGGGAGAGCAGAGGAGCGAGAGGGAATCTGCTCCCATTGGAGACAGGGATCATTTTGCCATCAACTCTTGCAAATCCTTAGTGATTTTTCTCTTCACCAGCAGCTGGGATGTGTCTGTGGCTGAGCCCGAGCCCACTGACAGCAGTGGGGCTCCACGTTTGCTGCCTCTTGCCCAGATTTTGGGAATTTCTCCTCTTCTGGGCTGGAAGAGGATGGGCTGGAGGGAGCTCTGCGAGGGCTTTCCTCTGCCCAGGCCCTGTAGGAGAGGAATAAGGAGGGAATGTGCAGGAATCTGAACCTCCAGAGCAGCTGCTGCCATTGCAATGTCTGGAGCTGGGGGCTGTCACTTGTGCTAAACTTGAACTAAAGAGGTGTAAAAACTCGGTAACAGTTTCCAGATAATGCATCATAAACCACCTGATTTACTTTATTGTGGATTTAATGAGGATAATGCACATACATAGAATCATGTCTGTGCATGGTAGCAAAGGGTTTATATAATGTTATAAATAATGAAACCTGAGCTGTGGCAAGAGCTCCCTGTAGCATCCTTCGTCATGCCCTGGAAGTGGGAAGTCTCCTCTCCTGTGTGAGTGACACAGGGCTGGATTGCTGAGCTTCAGCCATTCCCAGGGGGTTGGGTTGTGGCAGGGGTGTGATTTTCATCACAGCGCCTCCGTTTCAGTCCGGGTCTGCTTTGGAGATTTGCTGTGGAGCAGGAGATGGTGTAAAATCTCTTATTAATGCTGCTGGGATCTGGCTTTGGCATACCCAGTGAATTGGTGTACGGGAGGCATGTAAACAAATTTGAAACCAAAATAATCTGCCTGTGTATTATTAAAAAACAAGGCAATATGCAGCAATAGAATGTGAGGAAATGCTATTTTGAGTTTCTAACGACAAAGCTTTTGCACGTTCCTCCCATGATTTATATAATTGCCGAATCGCTTTGATGGCTTGATGGAATTACAGCTCTGCATTACACGATGGATAATCAATCAAAATAAATGGTGTTTACCCCTCTGCTGCAGCGTGTGTATGAAACAGATACATCCGAGTGGGAATTATTCTTTAGCACTGGCATTTGTGCGGAGTTTCGGGTGTGATTTTGGGACCTGATATCTGTGTAAACCTGACCTCACCTTGTAGGCTTCAAAATCGTGCTGGCTTCAGCAGGGGCTGTAGTAACTTGCTTTTTCTGTGGTGCATGTAGGAACATTTCTGCCTAAATATGCAGTGGGCTTGTTTGTTTAAATATCACAGAAAATCAAACCGCAGCAAGGAGACAGGAGGTGCCAACACCTGAGCTCTGTCAGGGCTGGGTAAAGCTTGTAGGCTGAAATTCTGCCTCTCTAGGCGGGCTTGGAGTTGGTCTTGGCTGATGCTAAATGGGCTGTTCTCCACCTCATTTGCTGCACAAGTTATCGGAGTTTTAGTGTCTGGCTTTAGAAGAATTTCTTACCCTACTTACCAGATGTGCTGTTGTGGAATGTGAAAACCCTTTTCTGCAGGATTTCTGGACTAAAAATTAAACACAGTCTTTGTAGCCAGCGGTAGCTGGGATAATGCATGGCTGGTTGATATTTGTATTTAGGGAGGTGGCTTTGCAGGACAGGATGCTGTTTGTTACTGCAGAGAGCACAGATTTAGGCCGGGGGCTGCTTTCCCTGTCGCCTGCCCCTGTTGCCCTGACGCCAGGGGATTTTGGGAGGCTCTGGAGCACAGGGTGGGTTTAAATGGCGCTGCAGAGCCGGGTTTGGGTCCCTGCGGGGTCCCGAGCAGAGGAGACGAAGGCAGAGGCTGGGGCAGGGCAGCCCTGGCTGCGGCTCGGGGGATTTTTGGCGTCCGTCCCCATCGCCGTCCCCGGAGGATCCCTCCTCCTCTCCCTCCTCGCCTCGCTGGAACGGGATCGCAGCTGCTGAGTAAATGTTAAGATAATGGTGTTATTACGGACTAATTATACTGCAAGTTATTGAATTAAAAGTGCTGAGGCTGGGTGGGCGAGCGCGGAAGGGGAGAAGGGAGAAAACCTCAGAAATTTCCTCTTGTCGAGAGCCCCTCGCTGCCGGGACTGGGCCTGAGAATGAATGAAAGGGAAGCTCAAAGAGCTAATAAATAAACCATTTCCCTGAGAATAGAGGGTATAATTAGAAACCGTGGCCCTGTGGTTTTGTGTCTGCCCTGGGGTGGAATCTGCTCAGCGCTGTGCTGTGGCGATAAAACAGGGAGACAATGTGGAGATGATGTCGCACTGTTGTTAACTTTTGAGGAGGGAGATGCTTTGTTCCTCTCTTTTTCTAGGAAAATAATAATAATAATAAATAATTTAGGCTTTATTTTGCAAAACTTCAATAACTGACTATACCCTGGGGCCTCTCCATCAGCTACTCTGGCTGATCCTGCATTTTTCTTTCTCTATATTTTCTTGCAAGGGAGGGTGGTTTTCACTGCAGATCTTAGAAAACTTTACTTTTTTTCATTTTCCTTTTTTTTTCTTCTCAAGAGAGCCAAACCTGTTTGTTTGTCGGGGTTTTTTGCTATCTCAAGCTGAGATTTATCTCCAAATGGAGCATCTCCCACTCCTCTCCAGCCGTAGCCCTGGTCCAGCTCCGGGAGCGCTGGGACCCCGCTCGCAGGGTGGGGTTGGGGTGTCTGTGCAGGGCCGGGGGCTGGGCTCGGGGATCTCTGTGGGCCCCCTCCAGCTCCGGGTATTGCTTGTTCTGTGAGCCCGGTCCGCATTTCTGAGCCGGGGATAACGAGTTCTGCATTTCTGAGCCGGGGTTAGCAGAGTGCCGAGCGCTGGCAGGTGCGGGGAGCGCCCGCAGCGGGGGCAGCAGGAGCCCAGGGGAGGGCAGGGGGGCAGTGACAGTCAGGGGGGCGGTC
>VYXF01007238.1:362154-377701 GCA_013397295.1 Polioptila caerulea
TGGGTGCCAGCCAGTGCCTGGGGAGGCCGGGGGTGCGTGGCTGTGCAGAGCCCCGAGTGCATTTTGGAGCTGAGCTTGCCCCTGTTCCCCAGCCACGTCTCAGCCCCGGGTTTCTCTCGCCCCAAGAGCTGTACTTGGAGCCCTGGTGGCTGGAGAAGCATCAAGTTGTGTGTAAGAGCTGTGGCATCAGCACCTCCTCCTGCACCTGGGAAATGCCCTGGGTGGAAAAGTGCCTAACTCCTGAAATCCTCCTGGGGCTGGGCTGCAGCCACAGCTTGATTTGTTGTTTTCTGGGGAAAAGTCTTTGGGGTCTGATATTCATTCCCCTGCGCAAGTTTCCATTTCCCTGTGCCTTTCCATCTCATCTGGAAGCTGGATTTATCTTGGAGTAAACTGGGTGCAACTCCAGATTGGTTCTGCTGGGAAAGCAGTGATCATCCAAGTCCCTTAATTCTCAATTAGTCTGTCTACCCAAGGCTTTAAAATTGGTCAGATAAAGCGCATTAGAAGGTAAATCTGAATTAACCTTTCCTTGCACAGGTGACCCCTGGGGACCCCAGTGGCAGCAAAGCTGGTTCCCGTTGGGGCAGCCCCTTCCTGGGCCAAAGTGGGAGGGTTTGGGTGCATTCCCCTGGCAGGACACCCAGCACAGCAGGGCTGCTCCTCTGCCATGGCTCAGCCCTGCCGTGAGCTGCCCCTGGCACGGGCCGGCCGTGCCGGGGTATTTTTAGAGAAGATAAGAGTGGTGGCAGGAAAGAGGTCTCCATTCCAAGGCACTTGTACTCTTTAATTAAGTTTTTGGTCTAGAAAATTATATGGTTCCTAGAGCACAAATAGAGAACACAGGGCAGGTAATTGCACCTCTGGGTGCAGACGAGTTGCAGAGGCCGTGTGGAGCCCAGGATCCGTGGGCAGAGGTGCAGGGGGAGGGAGAAACGGGGTCCTTGGAGCTGCTGGGTATTGCCCCTAGGGCTGCACGCCCGGGCTCCTGACAGCCCATCCTCTCGTGGTGCTTTTGGGGGGCCACAGCCCCGGGAAGGTGGGGAACAGCCCCGAGTCACCCCACTGCACTGACCCCTGAATTTTGGGGCAGACCCGCCCTTGGGCCCTCCCTGTGCTGGCCACAGAGATCGTGGTCGTGATCTGCCCCTGCCAGAATTACCTTTTACCCACTTGGAGCTGATTTCAGCACAATTGCTGACTTGGCTTTATTAGTTCCTTCGTTATCTTTGGAGTCCTGCCAGATGTCCTTGTGGCCTGTAAATTCTGCATTCTTTGCATCCATTATCAGTGGTGCATCCTTCTTTCCAAGCTTTGTTAACCTCCCTCTAGGTCTGAGATCGTGATGAGCATGTCCAGCCCTAAACTTTAACAAGGCAATTCTACCAACAAGTAATTTGTTTTTCTAACACCTGCATATCACTTAGAGCTTGTTTGCTACTCTGTTTCATGGATTAAAACTCCCTTTTTATTGATTAGGCTTGAAAGTATACAAAGACCAAACATCAAAGAACATTCTTACTAAAGAAAATTTTACATATTCCACATTTTGCAACACCTGGGCACAAAGGCCAGTCCAGGTTTTCTGGAGGTGGAGGAGATGTGCCCTGACCTGCACTTGACTCCACAGGCAGGAAAGACATTAAAAGGTGTTTCCATGTTTGTACCTTCCACCCTGCTCATGAGTGGGGAGCCTGCAAGGAGAGCCTCAGTTTTGTCTGTATTTCCTTTTCCTGCAGAGCAGCCTTGGTTTCCAAGCTGTAATCCAGAAGTGCACAGTGTAGGATATGGCTCTCAGCGTGCCTCTGTGTGCTGCCCAAAATGCTGTTCTTGTTCTGCAGCAGAAAGGGTGAAGCAGGGCCATTTTCTTTTCAGCGCCTTATTTTAATACCGACAAGCTTAATATTTGGGGTGTGCTTTTCTTTTAAAGCATTTAATTAAAAAAAAACCTGAAGCTCTGCGTTGGCAGTTTTCTGTGTCCCCACATTTGCATGGTTCCCTGTGATTGCACAAGGAGGTTCCTCCAGGTGGGACCTCATTTTTCAAGCACTTCCCGCCCCATCCCTGGAGTCCTGATGTTCTTGGGATCTGGAGCCTGCATTTGGGGTGAGTCCAGCAAACTCTTTGCTTGGGAGGGAAATCAAAGGTCTTGATGATGGGAAGAAGCCTGACAGCTGGAGCTGGGAGATAGGAGAGGGACTCTGGAGAAAACAACTGGGATTGGATAAGGAAATTTGGGCTTCAAATCCATCTCCAGCTGCAGTTTGTGGAGCAGTTTTGCAGAGCCTTCCCCCAGCCTCCCTCCTCCAGGTTAACCCTCCACAGGGCCGAGTGCTGGAGATGGGGGAATTCCCCCTCCTCCTTCCTCCCCATTCCCAGTACAAATACACGGAGCAGAGCCGCCAGCTCTGTTTATTGAACACAAATAGAAGATAAAATAGTGGAAAACTAATTTTTTCATGCTCATTGGTGGGAAAGATTAAAATTATGCAAATCCTCGGCAGCGAGCTTGGTGCAGAGATAAGGGGATGTTCAAGTCAGCTGGCTGCCTGCTAATTCACTCATTGAAAACGAAATGAGCAGGAAAGCTGCGAGCGGCGTCACCGGCCCCTCACGGCGCTGGGGTTTCTGTGCTGGGAGCGAGCTGAACAAAGAAAAACCTTTTTTGGAGGCGTGCAGGATCCATGCTGGGATGCTCACGTGTCTGCCCAGTGCCTGGGGAGCTCAGGGATGCAGCACCTCCAGCTTGGATGTTCCTCCAGCCAGTGTGCAATGACCTGGAATCCCCTGGCGTGGTGGTTCTGGGTCAGGTGGGATCTGCCACCTTGAACCCTCGGCTGGATTCCATAAGCAGAGCAAGGTTGGGAATGGAGTGGGAAACCCCCAAATATGAGCAGTGCTGGTCTTGGTGCTTTCTGCTGCCCCAGTGTGGCTCTGGGGGCTGCAGGAGGCAGAGGGGGGTCAGCAGGACCTTCACCTGCACGGCACAAGGGGTTCTGCAGGGCAGGGCAAGGGCAGCTCCCTGGGTCTGGGCTTCCCCCACCACGCCAGTGCTGCCATCGAGGAACCAGTGCCCATCTCCCCCGGCCACGCCTGCTTTGTAGTGGGAACCCAGCCTTGAGATTCCCCGCACGGGCACGTTCATTAATTTCTGCAAAGCAACTGTGCTGGGGGGGTTTTCCCGGGATGAAAGGCCCGTGTGTGTGTCTGGGGAGGATCAGGGTGTGTGCAGATGTGTTTGTGGTCAGGAAGAAGCGAGTGAAGCAGCATCCCACCGCCCTCTGGCTGGGCCTGACTCAGCCCTGGGCTTTGGCTGAAGGGAGCGTAGCTCCTTTGCACCAAACTGAGCCTGTAGTGCTGGAGAGAACTTCGTGGCTGGCTCTGGAAAGGTGTTAGGGTGAATAGTGGGGTTTTTGCTCACTGGGCTGCTCCCTTTGCCCAGCACAGGCTCCTTAGGCTGTGCATTTATTTCTTGGGATCTCTCAAGATGTTCCAGGCACAGGGGAGACCAAAAACCCACACAATCCAAAACCTTGCAAAGCAGCTGAAGCTGCCGACCATGCAAAGGCACCCAGGAAATGATGACGACTGCTCATTGTGCTGGGAGAGGGACCCGGTGCCAGCGAGTGTTTCTGGAAGGGTTTGTCTCACTTCCTGTCAAATCAATATTTATTCACAAATCTATTTGTTTGCTTTTGTCATTGAAAACTCTTGTGGGCTTTTTTGTGTGTGTGTGCGTTGTTTTGTTCCCCTTGTGTATTTTTGGCAGCTCAGTGCTGGCGAGAGGGGCTGCCACAGCCTTTCCTGGCTCCAGTCGTTCCAGCTGCTTCTCCTAACCCGAGCTTTGGAGCCTCTTTTGTGAGGTGGGACCTGCCTGGCAGCTCTCCTCCGCCTGGGCACGGCTCCCCCCACGTGCCCTTGGGCTGGAGGTGAGGATGGATGGGAAGGGGCTGACCTGAGTGAACATGAGCAGTGTTTTTCCATGACTGTGTTATGGATCATGGTGGAGCAGGGCTGTGGAGGGAATCAATGCCCCCCCAAAATCATAGGATCACAGAGTGCTTTGTCTTGGCAGGACCTTAAAGCCCATCCCATCCCCGGCCATGGCAGGGACACCTTCGCTGTCCCAGGGCACTCCCAGCCCCAGTGTCCAGCCTGGCCTGGGGCACTGCCAGGGCTGGGGCAGCCACAGCTCCGGTCCTGCTGGAGTTTCACCATGCCCACCAACCTTCCCTTCATTTCTTTTCCGTTTTACTGGGAGTGAAACAAATGATGGCCAGAGCTTTGCCCTCCCTCAGCTGCTCTCCCTCTTCTCTCCTCCTCCATCCCCTGACTCACCGCCGGTGCCCGAGCCCATCCTCTGCTGTTTGTTCCCTCCCTGCCACGCTCTCAGCTCCTCGCTGGTCCCTTTGTGCTGCCGTGGTGCTCAGCACGAGCCCAGGGATGGGGATGGAGCCCCTCTGCCTCCGTCCCTCCCTCCCTGGCAGGGTCGGGCTGCTGGCCCAGGTTTGCCTGCCCGAAGCTGCGGGGTGGGGACGGTGCCGTGCCGGAGGTGCAGGGGGAATAAAACTGGGATTTTCAGAGCCAGCTGAGGGCCTGCTATGCTCCAGGGTGTGGGGAGAGCTTTGCCTCCTCCTGGGTTTGTCTGCTGAGCCCCATAGCTGGAATATTATTTATCTGCCCCCAGCCAAATCACGCAAAGCTAAATTGAGCTGTGGCAGGCGAAAGTGTGAAGCGTATTATTAGGAACAGGGAGCTCTTGTTCCACAGCTGCTGCTGCTGCTGCCGTTGGTAATTAATGTTTGAGGAATTGCAGATCTTCATTAGGAGAACAATTAGATTAACGAGAGAACTCGAGCTGAGGCTGTAGTGGGAAAGGGCTGGGGGGAGGCTTTAAAAACAAAATAAAATCCCTCCCTGGCACCCTGCCTCGCTGCTCCAGAGACGTGCTGATGCTCTTGGAGGCACTGGGAGGAGACTGGTCTGTGACAGGCACTCAGGGGCTTGTGCTGGGGAGGGAGCGTGTGGGGGCTTCGTTACGGGGAGGAAAGAAGCAATCCATGATTGCCATAAATATTTCAGGCAGCCCAGCACCCATCGCTCAGCCACGGCACAGGGTTATTAGCAGAAAGAGCTTTGGGCAGAGGCTGCTCAGGGCTCTGCAAGGTCCTGGGCTTGCATCATTAAAAGCTTTAATTGGTGTCCTTGTTGCTGGAAGCACTGACCCCTTCCAGGCAAGAGCACCCTGGCCACGAGGTATCACCTGCAGGGCCTGGGCTTAATTCAGGCCAATAAACAAGCCTGAATCTGAGGGATATAAGATGTTCTTAATAATATTCTTTCAGAGAGTTGTTTGGGGTCCCCCCCACCCCCTATTTTCTTCCCTGTGCCCTGTCCCCATGCTGGGTCTGTCCATGAACCTGCAGCAGCTTTGCCCTCACACAAGTAAGGTGCTCACAGCTGGCTGATGAGCAGGATGCAGCAGGAATTCACTCAGGATAAATGAACCGTTTAGAGAGGTTGTAAAATCACAGAAAGTAACGACAGAAGGGAGGTTGGAAGGTCAATTAGTCCCTCTCACTGGCCCGAGGCAGCACCGTGTGCCTGGCCTTCCTAAAAGCCTGCAGTGGTGCTGTTCCCATCCCTGGGCCATTCCCTGGGTCCTGCTGTGGCCCCACCGCTGGCTCAGCCCCACACAGCCTCTCCCAGGGGGCACCAGCAATGTCCTCCCACTGGGAGATGCTCCAAGACCCCTCTGCACCGTGCCCAGCCTCTGCTGAAAGGGACAGGATGGAGGCTTTTCCTCTCTTCTGGTTTCGGGAAATGTGCCCACAGCAAAGTCTTCCTCTCCAGCAAGGTGGGAACCCCTGAGTGCTGCCAACAGGTGTGAGCTGGGGTGGTTCCACCTTCCAGTGGAAGGTGTCCCTGCCGTGGCACGGGATGGGAGCCAGAGGATCTTTAAGGTTTCCTCCAACACAAACCACTCTGGGATTCTGTGGGTGAGCTCCCAAAAGCAGAGAGTTGGGCACACATAAATCCCAAAGGTGCTGGGGGGGCTCAGCTCCATTCACCCACGTCTCCCCCCAGCCCCAGGAGAAAGCTGGAAGTTCTGCCTTTCAGGGACAGCAGATAATTGGTATTTGGTAATTGATGGGGACAAAAAAGTTGCATTTCCTGGCGACTCCAGATGGTGCAGTGACAATAAAGCCATTTTCTGCAATATGGTGGCTTCTGCATGTCCGAAGGAGAGATTTGTAGTTGGAGCTGTTCCTGTTTGGCTCGGTGCCCCCGAGATGGGAGAGCCACTCCGAGTGCTGGCTGAGGGTCGGCCCTGGGAAGCTCCTGCAGCCGTGATGAGCAAGAGGGAAAGAATCTGCTGTTTGAGGCAGTGCTCTGCCTTGCCCTGCTGGAAATGGATTGTGGCTGGCACCCTCCTCCCTGGCCAGGCCCGGCCTGTTGCCTGTGGATGGTCCTCGCCTGCCCAGGAAATATTATTGCATGTTTAATTCATGGCACTGCAAAAACATCCCCGTGAATGCTCAGCCAGCCTCCTCGGAAAAATCTCCCTGCCTGATCCTTCTGATGATTGACTGCTACAAAGACACGGAGATGATCTCAGCAGCTTGTCAGAAGAAGCCCTTATGTTGGTTTAGAGTAAAATATAAAACGACGTGCCGAGCAGGTGGAGCCTTTCTGAATGCTGGGTAACGGGAAGGTTCTCCCACGGTGCTCTCACAAGCTCCTTTCCTACAGCCTGCTCCAGCAGGGATGTTATCAATCCCCAAATGCTTACAATGTCTTAAGCCACCTCTGATGCATCCTGGTGTGCCTGGGCTGTGCCTGGGCTGCTGCACCCCAGCCAGTGGAAGCAGCCACCTCTGGGCTGGGATGTCTGCGCCGGCCCCTGCAGCTGCCCGGAGCAGAAAGGGGGGAATACAGGTTCAGTAGAACCAAACTAGCTGGGTGAGATTGGGCTGTCAGGCAGGAGCTGAGTGCTGTGAGGGTGGTGATACTCCCAGTTTCTGCCTAGTTAGCAGCCTCTTAATTTTGCATCTGGTGTGGAAGATGAAAATGGCAGCAGAGCCCTGCCTGGCTGAGCTGCTCGCCTTGGAAGCACCCCTGGCTTGTGCCATCTGGGGGTTGCTGCACGTTGGTGTGGTTTGTGGGCCCTCACTCGATGTGTGAGGGTAATTTCTGGAGGCACCCGCTGCAGCTGGGGCTCTCTGCAAGGATGTGACAAGAGCCAGAGGCTTCCCCAGACAGACAACTCAGAATTAAATCAGAGGGAGAGCAAGCACGGAGCGTGGATGTGGCTTCCTGACCCCACTGCTGACCTTGAGCAGGGCAGCCTAAGACTCTGTCCAGTCTGTTCTGGTGTCTACTGGTCTGCAGGGCTCCACCAGCCCAAGCAGTGACCCAGCATCCTCCCAGCTTAGCTCTTAAATTCAGATGAGATCACGGCAGCAAGTGATGGATGGGTTTTTTTCTTTTTCTCCTCCTTTCTTAATCTCCCCTGGCTGGTGGGTCTGAGACACAGGATTCCTGCCAGAGCAAGGGAAGGGATTTGCTCATCTTGTGTCTTGCAAGCTGAAAACCAAATCCTCTTTATGGAATTTAACCCCCTGTGTTGGCTGGCAGGGCTGGAGCGCCTGGCACATGGGGGAATGAATGCTGGAGGGGAAGGAGGGCTGAGCTCCAGGAGGCCCTGAATGACATCTCGGTGCCCAAGGGGTGCCCTCGGAGCTGATGGCAGCGCTGGATCCTGGGGTGGACAAGGGGCAGCTGGAGGCATTGCTGGGCCAGGGGCTGTGGGAGCCGCGGTGCCCTCCCGAGCTGCCACCCCGGCAAGACGACGTCTCCTAATAGCCTTGATTAGCTTTCCTTGCTGGTCACTAATCAGCAAATGCAAGCCGTGGTGATGAAGCCAGCTCTGCGCCAGGGACAAAGAAAGACAAGCCTCTTTATCCTTCTTAGCGCGGCTCAGCAGCCCGGCCTGCCCGCAGCAGGATTTGCTGGGTTTGGTTGTGGCTGCCGCTCACGCCCCGGCTCCTGCAGCCCCTCGGCACCGGGGGCAGCCCTGCCCCTTCCCGGGCTGTGGGGAGCGCAAACCGCTCAGCAGCTGCGCTCCTGCCACCACGGCTTTCATCTACCACCAAACAGCAATCAGGAGAAACTTTGCGTGTTTGCTTCGCTACTTTTATTTCCCGTCATTTGTTTTTCACTGATGAGCAGAGTGCTCTGCCCAGGGACTGCAGCAATCCCCAGCTGTGGCATCTCCCAGCCTGGTGCCCAGGGATGTGCGGACAAGAGTGGCCATGAGCTCTACAGGCCGTAAAAAAGAAATTTATTTCTTTTCTTTTTTATTTCCCGAGGCTCTTGGCTTGCCTGTATGTGGGTAGGGGTGTTCCAGGGCTGGAATTTGTGAGGAAGGAGGGACAGTCCCTCTGCAGCTCAGGTATGGGGGACCCTAAAGATGAGAAGCAGGGGGTTAATTTTTCCTCTGTCGTAGTGTAAATCCACACCAGCTTTGTCATCCTCCATGGAAGCCTCTCGGGGCTCAGTGGGCTGGGAGGGAGCAGGGTCCTTGCCTGTGGCTGGTTAAAGTCTTCCAGGCTGTTGTGTTTAGAGAGAGTTTTGTATTTTGGTTTTGGTGTGAGTCTGTGTGTAGCTTGAGGATCTTTTTTGGTTATTGGGTATATTTAGGTTTGGGTTTTGGGGGTCACTCATAACTTGTATTGTTGGGGACTGTTTCTGCCTGGGGATCAAAATGAGCTGTGCAAAACCTGGATGAAGCCGGGGCTGTTCGTGCTCCCCTCCTTGGGGCGATGCCCAGGTGGGAGCAGCAGGAGGGTGCCACCCCCTTGCCCAGGTGCAGTCGCCACCCCCTTGCCCAGGTGGCCCTGCCCAGGTGGCCCGAGGCTGCCCGGCTGTGCTGCGAGGAGGAGCAGGCGCTGATGGAGACAACAAAGGAGGCGATCGATTGGCGATCGATCGGCGATCCCGGTAATGAGCAGCTCGTTCTCGGGCTGTGACATCCTACACCCGTGCAGCCCTCGCAGCGGAACTGATACAGCACCCTCATGTTCTTAATTAACTTTCTGGAATGGTTTTTTTGCCTTTTGAGTTTTCATCCCTTTTCTCCCTTGTGCCGGGCCGCTGGGGGATGCTCAGCCCGGGCTCCAGCAGCCGGGGCCAGGTCGCCAGGCCGTGGGTCAGGGAGCGGCTCCTGGCCCGGCTGCTGGGGCTGGCAGCCCACTGCTTGTCCTCAGGGGATGGCTCACACCAGACTTTTGTTAAGAGCTACCTGTTTTGTGAGAGAGCAGTTTAAGTTGTGCTCAGAGGGCCGCAGAAGACTCCAGGAGCTGGAGGGAGGCCAGGCAGGTGTCTGTCAGCCCCAGCAATGGACCTGCACGGGGCTTTTGGGGTGGAGCAGGGGGCTGTCGTTCCCTCCTGCTGAACACAAAGGGAGTCCCTGTGCAGACCTGGCAGAGCGGTTGGGAGGGTGGAGAAGGTCACAAGATGCAGCAGCATCCAAATTTCTGTGTGGGGGGAGCAGAGAGCCAAAGCTGGAGGGATTAGCCTGGTCAGAGGGATTGGTGCCATCTGGATGGGCTCTTCCCAGCGCAGGTCATCTTCATGCCATGCTGCAAGCCAGGAAAGCAGCAGTTCCTCATTGCTCTGTGGTTTTCTCATATGTTCTTAGTTGGACACGCACAGATGTGAGGCCAGGCAGTCTTTCCTCCCCGGGAATGTGGAGCTGATCTGAACCTGCATTTGATCTCAGCAAAAGGCTTTTCCTTAGCTTGGACTCCAGACATGTTGCACTTCTGTTGGTGTGGGCAGCAAAAGCAGCTGGTTGGGCTCTTTGTTGAGTTTTTTGTCTTTTGTCCCTTGCTGTGTGCAGTAACCCAGTGCCACCCATCGGCCCAGGTGCCAGGCTCGGGGTGCAGGTGCTTTGGGAGGGGGATGTTGGTGCTTTCAGCCTTGCTTGCTGTCAGATGTCGGTGGCCGTGGCTGACGGGCAGTTGTTTACCCGAGCACGGAGATGGGATGCAGCCTGTGCCCCAAGGAGCTCCCAGTCTGTCAGGCAGCTAAGATGGGGCTAATGATGAATGACTTCCTAAATAAATAAATAAAGCTCAGAGGCAGGGAAAAAGAAACGTGAAGTATTACCCTGGACCAAAGGCAATTCAGCTGGCAGTTTCTGATGCCGGCGGAGGTTGTGATGGTTTGCTGGGAAATGCTGGATGTGTTCCTGTGGGGGCGAGGGGAAGGGCGTGGGGAGCGTGCTCCTGGGTCAGATCCTTCTCTCTGTGCATCCTGGAGGAGAGCCCAGCCCTGCAGAGGTGAGCCCATCTCCTGCTCTGCGCTAGTCCAGGAGGATGCTCCTGGGATTTCTGGTCGTTCTGGTGTTGCCTCCGTCCCCACTTTCAGCAGGGGGTGCTTTGGGGTCCTCCCAGGGTGTGGATGGGCTCCCTCAGCAGGGTGCAGCCAGGCCAGGGAGCTGTGCTTCCTCCTCCTCCTCCTCCTCCTCCTCCTCCTCCTCCTGGCGCTGCCCCCGTGCCCTGTCGGTGCTGGGCTGCACCTGCTGAGCGCTCCTGGCACGTCACTGCCTGTCACAGCTGTCACTGCGGGCAGTGGCAGGCCGAAATTAATTCCTCCTGACCATCCAAAGCCAGCCCGGAGCCCTCTGGGCTCCTTCTCCTGCAGTGCCCACGGTTTAACCCTCGCTGTGCCGTCGTGGCGTCCCTCGGAACACCCGCACGGGTGTGCCCCCAGACACCCCCTGTGCCTGTTGCTGTGTGTGTGTACGTGCAAACACGGCGAGCTGTCTTAGTGTGCAGTTTCCTCTGGTTTCCCACATTGTAAAAAGGGATAATACTGTCATATTAAAGCACTTGGAGATCTGGGGATGAAAAGCGGCGAGTAGGACCGAGACAGTCCTGATCAAAGCTCTTTTTTTCCTCCATCTGTGTTTGTTTCCCCATGGAAGATAATACTCTGCCTCTTTCTTGTAAATATTTTTTTAAGATCTAAGTAACTCCGTGATAGATAAACAGCCATGCTTCACTCTGAAGGATCTCTGCTGCCTGCTCTAATTGTGTTTGCCAAACCCCTGGCCTGCCTTCGGGAGTGGCTTGGGGAGCTGCAGTCGAGCCCAGAGGAGAAACCGTGTCCAGCCGCTTTGGGGTGGAAGGCACTGACTTGGAAATGCTCCATCACCTCCTTTTCTTTGGGCAGGATCAGGCATCTTTTGAGATCTGCACAGCTGGAGGAGCTCCCTGAGCGTGGCTGCCCCGTCCCTGGAGGTGTTGCAGGCCAGGTTGGGTGGAGCCCTGGGTACCCTGACCCCGGGGGTGCCACCCCTGCCTGTGGCAAGGGGGGAGGAACCAGGTGATCTCTGGGGTCTTTGCAGCCCAAAGCATTCTGTAATTCTGTGGCAGGGGCTGTGCAGGGCTCCAGAGCCAGCCCTGCTCCTTGGCATCCCCTTGTTCCCCAGCACCAGCGGGGAAGGTGCCCGGGGGCTCCTGGGCCAGGTCCCTGTCCCAGCCCTGCTGAGGCTGGGTTTGCCAAGGACAGGGTGTTGGAGAGGAGCAAGCTGGAATTGTAGGGTAGTGAATTCAAATTTCATCTCTGCCCTCCCCAGGGGAGGTGACAAATGAGCTGGTGGTTGTGCTAAAAGCTTTTCTTTCTCTCTTTAAAGAGGTTGCTGGGAGGAAATGAAGTGACCCACTGACCTCTGTTAATACGCAGCACAAACTAAGCTGGTGCTGCTGGAAGGAAGAGCCCTCAGTGCAGCCCTCTGCCTGCAAGGTGTTTGCTTCCATTGATGTGTCTAATGGGAGCAATTCTCCCACAGCAGCTGCTGAAAATGAAGATATTTAATCATCTCCTAGATCCGAGTGGAACTTTTTGCAGAGAATTTCTTTCAAATCGCCCTTCGCCTTTTCACAGGCAGGTGAAATAGAAAAAAGGCCCAAGTGCTGGTTTTTTGTGATTTTTTTTCCAAGTTGTCATATTGTAATGAATCTGAAGTAAATGCACGGTTCCTCCCTCCTGGATTTTTTTCAAATGTGGAGCAAATGTTTCAATTACCAGCTCCGTGGGGGCTAAGAACAAGTGACATATGGCAAAATGTTGCCCAGAGAGGTTGAGGACTCCCCATCCCTGGCAGTGTTCAAGGCCGTGCTGGACAGGGCTCTGAGCAGCCTGGTCTGGAGGAAGGTGTCCCTGCCATTGACAGGTTGGAACAGCAGGATCTTTAAGGTATTCCTTATAGGAATTCTGTGTTTCTGTGAGAATCCTTGCCCAGTTCTGACCCATCTCAGTGTCTGTCACTGTGCAGACACTGGCTTTTAGCAGCATTTCCCTCTCGAAGCAGTGAGGAGCAAGGCAGCCAAACCCCTCCTCCTGGATCCCCTCGATACCCAAAGTAGCTTAAGGGAGTTAGGTGTCCAGCACCCTCTGAAATGGGAGCTGTAGGGGGAAAATCTTCAAAAGCATCTTAGCAGCTTAGGCTAAGTCCCTTTGACTCCCAGGGGAACTTAAGCTCTTAAGAAATGTAGGTGCTTCAGAGCATTTCACCCTCTGTGCCTCGCTCCCCTGCGCCCCTGGCTCGGTCCCGGCTGCAGGAGCTGCCCTGGGGAGCTGCTTCCTGCAAACACTTCTCAGTTTTATTATTTTTAATAATGCTCTCCAAGACCCCGTGCTCGGTGCTTACCAGCTGCACACATGGCCTTGCTTAGAGCTGGAGATTAGGCAGCACACAAGAATGAATGTCTTACAGGAGCTCTTTTACTGTAAGAATTAATCTTATTCCTGAAATGTGACCGTATCTAGCACAAATCTGACCCCACTGGGGGCCATGGCTTCACTTAATTGCATTCTTTAGCAAGGATTGAGGTCTATTAGGTGGTTTGCTTGTGTTGCAGGGGATCCTGTGCCAGAGAATTTAGTGAGGGCTTGCGGGTCCATGGAGCAGCACAGGAAAAGTGCCATTATGTTGGCTTGGCTGGTGCCAGGAGCTTGGCTGGGTGCTCAGAGACAGGCAGGGGTGAGCAAACCTGCTCCAGAGAGCACAGACAAGGTAAGCTGTGCCCTGAGGAGGGGAGAGGATGGGTGACAGAGCCCTTGGGATTTGAGCTTTCATCAGAACCATTCCCACTGGATTTCAGCCTCGTGTGGCAGCTGGGCAGGTTCTGCACTGCAGGCAGGAATGGTGCAGGGGGTGAGTCTGCTCCTATTGCCAGGGCCCTGCTGAGGCAGCAGAGCAAACTCTGCCCCAGCCCGTCCTCCACACCCGCGGGGGGACCAGGTGGGTGCACATCCTGCTGTCCTGAAAGCCCCGTGTCGGGGGGACAGCAGTGATGTACCTGCTCTGAGGGATGAGTGGCTGGATTGAAGCTGACATGTCCTAATATCTCTGCCAGCACTCTCTGTCTCTGTCGAGGGCTCGGGAAGCACATGAGCACCGGAGCGGAAGTGTCACCCTCTGGCATCTCCTTCTCTAATCTTGGAGCTGCTGCTGGATCCCCTTTTCCAGACCTTCTCCATCGGAGCCCATTACATGGCATGAAAGCCGTGCTGGCTCGGGAGAGCGGCGCTGCCAGGCCCCTCTCTCTGGAGCAGGCACAGCGTTTCCTGGCATTCGGTTCCCTGCCTTCAGCTCCATCCTGGGAGCACTCTGGGGACGTGCTGCAGGGAGCAGCAGGCTCTTGGCTGCTCTCAGCTCTGGGAGATCACTGGTGCCGTGTTTGGGGAGCACACGAGGCTCGAGGAGATGTCTGGTGGCATTTTTGGCACTGGCGGGGGTGGATATACTGCTCTGATAAAGAAAAATAAGAGTTTCTGAAATGGTGGCTGAGCCAGCGGGGTTTGTTGCATCTTTTTTAATAGAGGCACCTAAAATAGTTGGGTGGATTCTTGCTCTCTCCAACGCCAGCCTTGCTGGTGGGAACGGGGAGCTGCGTGACTGAAGGAGGAAGAAGGGAGAGCCAGGGAGCTGCAACAGCTCCATTTGCTGTGCTGGCATGGATGCCACATCCCCAGTTTAATTAACAGTTCCCATCACAGCTATTCACCATGTTCCCACTCTCTGCTCGCCCCTGACAGCAACAAAAGAAACCCCAACCCGTTGTTCTGGGCCCTGGAACCTGCAAACCCCATGCTAGGGCTGGCTGCAGCCTCTCTGTCTTTCTCTAAGAGTGTCTAGAACAAACATTTGAAGAAATTGCCAGTGACAGGATTCAGATTTTTTTTCTCTTTTTCGTTTCAGTATTTATGCTGGTTTTTCATGAGCTGGCACTGAAGCACGGTGGATCTGGGCTAGCACAGAGCACACGGCAGAGGCTTTGTAATCCTCAAAGTGCAAGTCCAAAGCTTCTCTCTGAAAAGTTGTTCTTTGGGGCTGAGTACATATGGGGACTGCTTGTTTATCCTGGCTTTTCTTTTAATTCTGCACAGTTCAGCCTTGGAGAGTTAATGGGACAGAAAAAGATTAAAATGCCCCTTTCACACTGCCTGTCCCGACGGTCTCCCACCCTGATGTGTGTCAGAAAGCTTAAACAGCCTCACTATCCCCTTAGTCCTTTCAAAGCCTTTGATCATTGTACAGTATCTCCTACCTGGCTTTCCTCCAAAAGGTGATAAACCCCGGGTTTGATTTCTAATTGGAGTAACGATGGCGGGAAGGAATCTGCCAGATCTGAGAGCGTCCTTCCACAGCTCCGGCCCATTATCCCGGTGCTCAGGCCCTGGCTGATGGGAAACCTCTGAGCTGCCGACCCTACCAGGAGCTTGTGGCTGCAGCTTTCACTCTATTTTCAGCCCTTCTGGGGCAAATCTCACCCCTGTGACTGAGGGAAGCGTTCTCCAGTACTGACACACAGGACTGGGGCGGGGGCTAAGAATGCAGCTGCCTTAATGCCATTCCAGCTTTGCACAGGGATCAGGATAAAGCTGTAAGCAGGGAGCTCCGTTTGGAGCCAGGACTTGTCTCCATGGAAATGTGCTGGCAGGCTGAGGGGAGCAGGCTGGTGCTGAGCTGGATCTCCCCTGCCACAGCCCTGCTGATCTGCTGGTTCTGTCCTGCTGCCACGTTCTGCCACGTCCAGGGCAGAACTGGTCAGGAGAAAATCTCTCCCACCTCTTGTGCAGGCTGCATTTGCTCGATCCATCAGGATCAGCTGTGGCATCCCCTACTCCAGGTATTCTCTCTTCCAGTTTTGTGTAGCTCAGTAACACAGTTCTTGTGTGTGCTGCAAGTGGGGAAACTGAGGCAGCAAGCAGGGTTGAGGCTCTCAGACATGCAGAGTATCTGCTGCAACCCCAGCCTTGCTGGAGCCTTTCCAGTGTGTGTTTGCTGTGCAAGAGGGGCTCTGGGACACCCACAGGCTGGGGGTCAGGGCTGCTGTGCTGGGGGATTCACAGCCTGCCTGGGCAGGGTGACCCTCCCCAAACCACACAGATCCTCAGCAGACAAAAGGGCACCTGACAAAGGCATCTCCTGTTTCATCTGCCCTCTTGGGGGGGATTTGTTTCTTCCTTT